>JAVBJF010000594.1:0-149234 GCA_033439095.1 Pseudococcus viburni
CAACTTCGCCTTATAAAATGATAACATATGGTGGTGCTGAAGAATAAGGCTGGGAAGGAGGGTTTTTAGAATTGAACGATTTTCTTCATCGTTTTGAATTTTTTTGTTAGAATTTCTACCATTATTTTCGAATTGGTGCTAATATAGGGGGCCTCTGAAGAATACTAATTTGCCAATCGCTTATTTAATGCCTTTTATGAGGGATCTCCTCAAAATCTCCGCCTCCAATTTGGAAGTTAGTTGCCCATGTTGGTTTTTCAATTTTTAGCATTTTTAAAAATTAAAAAATCGTGTTTTTTGCAAGAAATGTATCCGATATTTTAGAACAAGAATATTTTTGAGAAACTTGATAAAAACATACTATTTCCAGACATGTTAAAAGCCCCAGTGTAATTTTAATTTTCTTCAGTATTTTCGAATTTTTCCAAAAATCAACTTTGGACTGTTAAAATTGGAAATTGAGACCCCACCTTCTTTTTAAGTATGCTGAAGAAATAATCCTCCTTTAACTTGGTTTTCAAGCGGACAGCTCTAATGTTTTTTGAACCAGTTTTTCCCCGTAGCGTAAAATTGAAAGCTCTGGCCAATGAAACGATTTGAGGTGTTTGCCTGTAAATCCCCTCAAGAGATGGATTATTTTTTAACGTGCTTGAAAAAACACATTTGGGGGTCTAGACAACAATAATTTTTTGTATGTTCGCATAACTAGAAATGATAGCACTGGGGAATCATTCTTTTTTTCTACCTTCGACAGGTATCGGCCTACATGAAGGAATATTCTGTTTTTGAAAATTTTCCCGAGTTTTCAACGATAATCTAGAAAATTTGAAGTTACGGAGAAGTCCGATTATTTTTGTTACAGAGACTAAGAAATCGAGTAGGTTTTCACAAATTTTATTCTCTTGGATGAATTTTTGATAGCTATATTTAATTTTATAAATTTTGAATAAAAATAATATAAAAATAATTATAATTTCTCCCCCTTCCCAAAAAATAAACAAATTTATAAAGTAAAAACACAACTTTATTATAAAAATAATTACAAGAAAAAAAATATACTTATTCAAAAAAAAAAAAGAAGGAAACGCTGAAACAACATAAATTAAAACACCGTTTACTCTTCAGGATTGACAGCTCTGGAAAAAAATTAAAATTAAAATGGGTAAAGAAGTTTTTCAATAAATGAATAAAAAATACTTACATTTCAAAAAATAGTTCAGTAGTTCACCCTCTATACGTATGAAGTATGTATATGAACTGTCTTGGCAGTTGTGGGATCAAGAATCTTATAGGCCACACAATCTTGTAAGCACTTAAAAATAAATACAGATTTTTATTTCAATTCTGTGAGAGTTTTGCCCACGACTAACCAATTCCAAAAAAAATGCCCTTTCTTGTTTGATTTTCTACTTAGTACGTAGTTACGTACATACTAACTACAATCAAACTTTAATGCAGCTGTAAATGCCAACAAGAAAGCACAGAATTTACTTGGTTTTGAAATGTATGGGCCGCCTATCTATGGCAAATTTCCTCAAATACTCAAAATAGAGTGAAAAGCTCCAATTTCATACACTTACTCTGAATGGTTAGGAAAATATGAAACAATTTAATGAATAATTAATAAGAACAGTGTAATATAAAAAAGAGGACTGAGAGAAACGCAACCAAAATAAAATACTAAATTCTTTTTTTTTTCATTTTGACCAATGGCCAATGATATTCAAGAGTGCAGCTGATAGTTGTGAGCGGAATGAATTCAATGTTTCTTCATCCAGAATGCAAGAATTGATTGTGTACTCTGTACTAGAGGCCTGCCAATGGGATTTTAATCAGGGGCGCTTTAAATTTTTGGTGACGGCGGCTCAAGCGACTAAAATGACTGATGCTTTGAAAAGCTTTATACATTATTTGACCCAAATAACAAGAATAAACAAAAGTGTCAATAATAGAAAAAAAATAAAATAAAATAAAATTCAAAATGTAAACACAGCTCATTTTCAATTGGAAATAACCTTAACAATAATAGCAATACTTTGTTCACTTTATATTTATAATTCTTCTTTGTCGACTGCATCGCTGTTGTCATCACTATCCCTGACTAAAATCTTATTTTCCACAATTTTGAGTTTTGAGGACACGTAATGTTGATCTTCGCAATAGAAATTGCATGAATATTTTAATTTTGACATATCGCCAAAAATTTCATTTTTAGAAATTTCGATTTTCAAGAATCTGTTGTAATTGTCGATTATTTTTGTTACATAGACTGTAAATTTGATCTTTTACCAATGACATCTCCTGCGATGTTGAAAACCTCTTCACTCAGGGTGCTGCTGGTGGCAGGGATACAAAATATCTGCAAGACAAGTCTGGACAAGTATGGGAACAAATTTTGTCGTTCTTTCCAAAAATGTAAAACATTGTATTTTGATGGGTTTTCCACACCAATGTACATGTACAGTGTATTGTGCATTCATTATCGAATATGGTTTTGAACGAATTGATAACATTCCTCTGAAAATGTTTGTAGACCAACTTCTCAATTTTTGAAGTTATATTCTTTGTTTCTTTCTAATAAGTAATCATAGTTTTTGGTTCTGGTAATACTGATGCATGATCCAGGCAAAGATTAGTATACTTTGCAAATTAAAGGTCTTTTTTACTTTCAAAACCACAGGAAAGTATGTAATCATCGATTGTGTCCAAATTTTTAAGGTGTGAATAGCAACATACAAGCTGTTTTATCGGCCATCTGTTTACTGAGTACCTACCCTACGTGGAAGATTCAGATACTCATCATTCATGTTTGCACAGTTTTTCCTTTGAAAATAATTAGAGGTGGTAAATTGGCTCCATCAGCAGAAACACAACCTAGAACAGATGAATACACACACATCAAGCTGGACCGCATAATGTACAATCCCAGTACAATCACATTACTCTTCATTATTACTCACATTCGCATGATAAATTTAATTCTTCTGGGAAGTAACAATAAAGTTATTATCTATCAGATTATTGGTTATCTGTATATAATTTTTGCTAGTTTTAGCAGTATAATGGTATTTTCTCAACTCCACTACATTTGATGTGAGCTTTCCTTTTTCAATCATAATATTCTGTCAAACAGTTGGTCTTGTTCAAATTCCAATGATCCATTAAGCAATTTGTCTAAACGATTTATAGTTTTTCCTTTCAGATATCAATATTTAATTGTTTTATGCATTCGTTCCAAATTCATATTTGTGTTTATACCTGCATGTTTTCTACAGCAGTAAATACACTCAGAATTTTACTTTTGGAGCATATACTCTTGAGGTTTCCTTTTTCAAGCATAATAATTCTATCAAACAGTCTCGTACAAATTCCCATGATCCATGAAGTAATTTGTCTAAACAATTCACAGTTTTTCCTTTCAGATATAAATATTTAATTGTTTTGTGCATTCGCTCTAAATGCGATTATTGGTTATCTGTATATAATTTTTGCTAGTTTTAGCAGTATAATGGTATTTTCTCAACTCCACTACATTTGATGTGAGCTTTCCTTTTTCAATCATAATATTCTGTCAAACAGTTGGTCTTGTTCAAATTCCAATGATCCATTAAGCAATTTGTCTAAACGATTTATAGTTTTTCCTTTCAGATATCAATATTTAATTGTTTTATGCATTCGTTCCAAATTCATATTTGTGTTTATACCTGCATGTTTTCTACAGCAGTAAATACACTCAGAATTTTACTTTTGGAGCATATACTCTTGAGGTTTCCTTTTTCAAGCATAATAATTCTATCAAACAGTCTCGTACAAATTCCCATGATCCATGAAGTAATTTGTCTAAACAATTCACAGTTTTTCCTTTCAGATATAAATATTTAATTGTTTTGTGCATTCGCTCTAAATGCATATTTGTGTTTACACCTGCATGTTTTCTACAGCAGTAAGTACACCCAGAATTTTACTTTTGGAGCATATACCTACTCTTGGAATTCTTTATCAGATATCAATGTATTTGTTACTGCTTTTATGAGAATGTTGAATTTATCTTGATAGAGTTCTTTCAATACTGTTCACACCTTCACAGCAATTTATAACATGAGCAATAAGCATCATTTCTTTGTTCAGAATTCTTTATTTGGGTTAAATTCTGTTGGCAGGCCAGGTCCACACGCCACGTACAATATAAACAAGATTTTGAATCACCCATATTAGAGTTCGGGTTATTCTGTATTTTCCCGCAAAAATCGCACTTGTACTTTCCATCCCTGTGTTCCGATTCCAAATGCTTCGATAATTGGAAAGTATTTGGGAAAATCGCTTGGCAGTAATCACATGCTATCGCGCCAAACAAACGCCAGATTCGTGATCAGCGACCACGAATTAGTCGAAAAACACACTTTTCGCGAGATTTTGAGACACTTTTTATTTTGGTCAAAATTGGCCTCGAAAATGGCCGTTATCTCGAAAACGGCGTCCGATCGGGCCAAACTGACGGCGCCATTGAATTCGCCGTGTCCGAATACCCCCTTCTAGACACCTCGCACGTCGATCGGGAACAAAAACTTTTTTTGCCCAAAAAACAGAGAAGGGTTAGTTCATGGTTTTTTTTGATTTTCGACGATTTTCCAAAAAATCGAGATAAGTGTCGTTTTCGACTAATTCGAGGTCCCTGAATCCGAATCTGCTGTCCATTTTTACGGCCAATTTCGCACATCAAAATGTGATTTTAGCGCAAACGAGCACCTATCGCGCCAAACAAACGCCAGATTCGTAATCAGCGACCACGAATTAGTCGAAAAACACACTTTTCGCGAGATTTTGAGACGCTTGTTATTTTGGCCAAAATTGGCCTCGAAAATGGCCGTTATCTCGAAAACGGCGACCGATCGGGCCCACTAATGTTAAAACCGTCTAAGTGCCATTTTTCGTTTTTTACAGGAGAGCTGAAAAACGTAACAAAATTTGCATTGCGCTTATGGACTTGGCAAATTTTAAACTCTTTTTTTTAGGGTTTAAATTACTTTAAGTTACGTTTTTTATATTTTAATCGATGAAGCTTGATTCGCTGAATCCAAAATTATAAGAAACTTAATTTTGAAAAAAGTGGCACTTCCACGGTTTTAACATTAGTGGGACGATAACTTCTTTCCATTTCAAGGTTGGAAAAAACTTATGGAGCAAAGAATATTTCATTTTCAATTTTCCACAACTTTTGTCTCGAACTTTTCTTCATATCTCCACTTTTTTTTGATATTATTGACAACTGGTTCGAAACTGCTGAACCGGTTTCAAAAAAACATATTACATTTTAATCGTGTCAGTAGACTTCATTTCAATAAAAAAACCGGACCCCCATTTTTTGACCAAAACCGGTTTCTCAAGTTGTGGACACCCTATTCGTTGGGCTGAAAGTATGATTACCGATCTTCAATGTTCTCGATGCCAGGAACGCATTGTCGTTTGAACCGTTTTGGTATCTCTTTTCATTTCTGAGATATAAAGAAGTGTTTCAAGTGGCCAAGACTTCTGTGTCATACTGTATGGAACTCGTAAAAAAATAATAATGTGAAAATGCTTAAATATACAGGGTGTTTCAGGGTAGAAGTAAGGGATTCCAGGCAGTGACTAAGCGACACATACTCAGTCTTTGTAGGTATGTTTGCCTAGCCTCCGAACCGCAGGGGCTGATTTGCAACAATTCAAAAAAAATTTTTTTCAATTTATAATTTTTTTTTTGAATGAGCATAGCTTGCAAACCAAAATAGGTAGAGATTTGGAATTTGTTCGAGAAAAAAGAGAATTTTATCTAGATCACGATGGTCTGGTTGTTTTTTGTCTTACCAGATCAGGGAAGCAAGCAGCTGATAAAATAAACAGAAAAACGCTTGAAAAATGTGTGTCAAAACCTTCAATTTCCATCATTTTTGTTGAATTATTCAAAAATTTGTTCTCTTGACCGATCGATTAAATTAATGTTTCTAGAAGAAAAATGTTTGCTCTTTTTAATGCCGCAATTCCCGCCTCTCCATCTTACTTAGATAAAAAGTTATGCCCATTTAAATTCTTGAAAATGATTACCTATGGAATTTCAAAAAAATACTTCATTCTCATTATTTTTGAGAATTTAAATGGGCATAACTTTTCATCTAAGTAAGAAAGAGAGACGGGGTTTGCGGCGTTAAAAAGAGCGAGCATTTCTCTTTCAATAATATCCACTTCATTGATGGGCAATCAGAACAAGTTTTTGAATAACTTAACAAAAATGTAAAAATTCCAAAAAATTATTTTATTGAAAAAATTTGAATTAGGTACTTACTAAAGAAAAGCTTCGAATCGGCCACCATTTAGTTCGATACAAAGAGAAGCTCGGCTGATAATATTGAGCGTCGCTTCTTCCAGACCTTCTCGATTATTTCTCATTTCAAATCAGTTCTAAAAAAAATTAATAGGTATGTGTAGATTTTTATGATAAGCAGTTGATGAGATACCTATTCAGCGAAACCAAGAACGTGTGGTGGCAGAATCGAAAGAGTATTGAAACAATGAAAGAGAAATGCTCGCTCTTTTTAACGCCGCAAACCCCGTCTCTCTTTCTTACTTAGATGAAAAGTTATGCCCATTTAAATTCTCAAAAATAATGAGAATGAAGTATTTTTTTGAAATTCCATAATCATTTTCAAGAATTTAAATGGGCATAACTTTTTATCTAAGTAAGATGGAGAGGCGGGAATTGCGGCATTAAAAAGAGCAAACATTTTTCTTCTAGAAACATTAATTTAATCGATCGGTCAAGAGAACAAATTTTTGAATAATTCAACAAAAATGATGGAAATTGAAGGTTTTGACACACATTTTTCAAGCGTTTTTCTGTTTATTTTATCAGCTGCTTGCTTCCCTGATCTGGTAAGACAAAAAACAACCAGACCATCGTGATCTAGATAAAATTCTCTTTTTTCTCGAACAAATTCCAAATCTCTACCTATTTTGGTTTGCAAGCTATGCTCATTCAAAAAAAAAATTATAAATTGAAAAAAAATTTTTTTGAATTGTTGCAAATCAGCCCCTGCGGTTCGGAGGCTAGGCAAACATACCTACAAAGACTGAGTATGTGTCGCTTAGTCACTGCCTGGAATCCCTTACTTCTACCCTGAAACACCCTGTATATATCTACTTACTTAAATCAATTATTAAAGAGACTATAAAATTAATGCATGAAAATTCCAAAATAACTCCAGAAATTAATGAACAGAAATAACGTCATGCCCTCTCTTATTAAAAATATCATACTTTTCAGGAAAACGAGGCTATTATTCCTCCCTTTGCCTAATATTGGAAGTTCCAAATTGGGATGATTGAATTCAAAAAAAAAGAAGAAATTAACAGAACTGAAAGAAATGATCGGTTTAATTTTTACCCTTTCATTTTATTTAAATTCAACATTGCTCGTAATTTTTTCGTATTTCTTTCATAAACCTCCCACATTCGGCACTTTCGAATAAACTTCCGAATTTGCAATTAAAAACGACGTTCTCGATTACGTGGAATAATTTTATAGCTTTTGTTAAAATACACAAACTTCAAAGCAAACAAACAATACAAAGCAACACATTATAATAAAATATTTCTTATTTAAACCCGTGCATACGATAAAATCTCCGCGAGATGCACGTACAGTACATTCAATGTACACACTACACACTTACAACTACTACGATCGTAGTATTCGTATTTCCAAGACGTTTTTTTTTCGTCTTTTTCTCAGCACGGTGCGATTTTGAAATCAAGCGATACTCGTACCTCATACAGAAGCTCTACTAGAGCAACCAGTACATCGGTATTGTTCTCTTTATACGTAAAGGTAACATATTCATTCATTTTAACTGATGTGTATTTTCTTATACTTTGCATTTAAATTCAAGCATCATGCTTTCCGATATTCGTCGAGCAAAAACTCGTGCAAACAAAATAGGTACGGTGCCGGTGGCTCGACGAAGGGACGGGAAACAGTTGACAATACGTTAAAGTTGAAATTCTTGTTGTAATTCTAACACACGTTTTGTGCATTGTTTGAAAACTACGTACGAATAACGCAACGTAAGCTAAAAAGTTGAAAGTTGTGTGTATATACCTGTATAAGGAGAATGAGAATCTACGTACGAAAATGGGAAACAAAATAAGAATGGAAATTCGTAAATTGTACATTTTAAATTACAATCACGAAACAGTTTTCGAATTAATTTCACTCGCGATGTTTTTTTTTCGCACGCCGAGCGTTTACTTACGTGCTCAGGTAAGAGGTAAAAATACGATGACCTGGCATTAAAATGGTCGTCGACATACCTAAGAGCCGGCTGTAATTACGTTAGGAAAATTTCGCAAGGGTTATATTAACGTGAGACGACGTAATGTTTAGAAGAAAATCGTATATACGAAGATCAAGATGCGACGAAGGAAATATAAATCCGGATTACATACAGTTCACAATCAACGTTACTTACTGTCGTTGTCATAGAGATAAAATTCTTCGAGCACTGGGGCGTGGTTCGTTAACGTCAAAAAAATTTTCTCCCTGGTTTCTCCGTCTCTCGTCAGTGCCCCAAAATATGAAAAAGATAACGAAGCCTCGTTAATTAATTTTTTTGTAAAATGGTCAATAATTACCATCCGGCGAGTAAAGTTTGCGTTTTTTACTGTGTCGTAAGTAAACGTCATTTTTATTTTATAAACGAGAGATATCGGTGAGACGACGACGGTGACGAAATATCAACAGCAACAGATTTACTCTTTTCAAACAACTTTAACGAACACGACAGTTGCCAAAATACTACAAGATTAACATTAATTAACACACTCGGCATTGTCACGTTCGAAATATTTTCCCAAGTGATTAATGCCGCTCGCTACCGAGTGTTTTATTTACAATAATTCGTCTATTCGTATGCCCCCCTGGTACCCCCGGTCGACGAATGCTAACTGTAGTGTAAACATGTGTGATGCTAAAACGCCAATTTACTGAATCTAATTTATTATAATGCTCGGCGTTGGGAAAAAATTCAAGGATTTTTTTGGTGCTGAGAAAGGTCGACTTTGTGAGGGAACTGCTTCAATTGGGCTGAAGTTTTTTCGGTAGGGTGGAAATTTGACTTAGGTATTGGAAGAAAATTTAAAAAAAAAAAAAACAGAAACTTGGAATGTTTGAATGTTGAATTTCAATTTTTTTAGATGCTAGAAATTGTAAAAAATTGCTTACTTTTAATTTTTGGTATGTCGTTTTTTTATTACCTATTTTAGTTTCGTGGCGATAAATTCGATAATAAAATCAATTGTCAACGACAAAGCTGAAAAAATGAAGAATTTTTGACATTTTTATAGTTGCTGATGGAGAAGCGGGTGTATTATGAAAACCTGTAAACTGAGGACGATGAATGTAGAATCAGAGATGAGGCGATTCGAATCGCAAAAATCATGCAGAATCCGATTCCCGAATCGTATTCTCTATTTCAAGCGAATCGCAGTTTTGGGAATCGGATTCGCAGAATCGTTAAGTTGAGATTTTCTGCGATTCCTGGCGATTCTCTGCGATTCCGATTCTGTCTTTACTTTCTTTTTTGAACTTATTGTTCTTTCTTCCTTCCTTTAGAAACTTTTTTTCCATGACTTGTATGAGTAGTGAACGATAATTTTCGAACCATGAAGGATACTTATCCTCTGTACAAATCTTCGCCTTCGCCCCAAAAATTCCAATTTATGGTTGCATTTCTATTTCTCAAATGATTTCATCGTTAAAATTTTATTTTTCATTCTAATTTCTTATTTTTATTACTTTGTAAGATTTCACTGGTCGAGTTAGGAAGAAATTATGAAAAATATGAAATTGAAAACTTTTTTAAAAAAATCAAGGTCATTTTCAAATTGAAAGAAATTTTAAAAGACTTGAATTTGAAAAAAAAAATGAAGAAATCCATTAGTAGGTAGGTAGGTACTGAAAATTTTCCAAATGTAAAATTTTTTTAATCAAAATTTTCTCAAAATTTTTTCAACTTAGTATTTTTAAAAAGATTTTTCAAATCCATATTTTTAAAATAAATTTCTTCTAATTTGAACATTTTTTTCTAACATTTTAAAATTGTTTCTATTTGTTTTTTCAAGTTTGAAGTTCTTAAAAAAATTTTCAACTTCATGTTTTCCACAATTATTTCAATAATCGAAGTTGAAAAAAATTTGAGAAAATTTTACCATCAATAACATTTTGAAATGCGTGTAGATTGCGTTATTTTTTCGCCTGTTTTCTGTCCGACATTTAATTTTTATTTCAATGTGATTTTTCACATCTTAGTTCATTGAACTTTTTCCCATTTTATATTGATTATTTTTTAGGACTCTTAAATACACATTTCTGTCTTAAAAATTAAATTAAATTAAAAAATAAACCAATATCTACATTATGATGTTCTTGAATCTAATTTCTCAAATACTTGTACTTTACCCACAAAGTTGGAGGTGATAAATCACGGTTGGAAAACAGCTGCATAAAATATCGGATTAATATTTTTTCCGTTATTCTTTGTTCATCATTGGCTCTTATCCATCGTTCGAACGCTAGGAATTCTCTTACTGCCATATAATTCATGTTGTAGTAAAATGATAAATTTATTTCAAAAACAATAATAAATGAAAAAATGACACTTGTTACAAGTAATTATTAGGTATAAACCAAAGACTGCAAACGAATTGCTCTTTTATAACAATCACATTTTTCAATTCAAAACAAATGTGGTATGAATTGTAGAAAGGGCCACTACGTGTTTTTTGAAAAAATTTCAGTAGAGGGCTGCTTTGTTTTTTCCCCCTTCAGCCAAATTTCAAAAACAAACATGTAGTGACCCTTCCTACAATTCACATCACAAAAAAATGATGAAATGAAAATTTACAAGTTTTGGTAATATGCAAAATTTCTTCAGGTAAAACTGCTGCGGTTGAATTCTTGGAAAGGTAGCTTACTTTTGAGCATATTTTGTTACTAGATGTAGTGCCAAGATGAGAAGCTGGATTTTGCTTGATTGAAGAAATCAAATCTTCTGGTCAGGGGTAAATAATGCTAGTCTCGCATGTGCCAACAGACCTTACATATGTATACAATTGGTACCTAGGTGTAGGTACCTACATCATAAATATAAACATAATATCAACTTACAGAAACAAAAACAGCATCAGCGTTGCCAACCTTAAGGGTAGTTACCCTCATAGAAAAATACTACTGGTATTTTCGTATTACTAGTTTTACTACAAGTTTTCAGTAGTAAACTGGTGGTTTTTAACAAAAACTAGTCGTAAACTAGTGGTTTTTTGGTAAAACTAGTAGTAAAACTAGTAATACGAAAATACCAGTAGTATTTTTGTATGAGGGTACTTCAATTCTCTACAATTCAAATAATTTTGTAAAAATGTCAATAAAAACATGAAAATGGGATAAACAATGTAATTTGAAGTATAAATAGCTTCATTTTTACGTTTTTAATTAAGTGATGAGAAATAGGTGCAATAGACTTATCGTTATCACCACACACTGGATGTGAATCTGTAGTGATGAAATTTCTTCAGGTAAAACTGCTACGGTTGAATTCTTGGTAAGGTAGCTTACTTTTGAGCATATCTTGTTACTAGATGTAGTACATACAAAGATGAGAAGCTGGATTTCGCTTGATTGAAGAAATCAAATCTTTAGGAAAATTAGGTAACTTCATTTTCTTCGGATTTTCTGGTATCTTATCCTTTTCCTTATCTTTATTTGAAACTGATTTTGCTGTTTCCTTTTCCGATGTAGACGAGTAGTCATTTTTGAAATACTCTTCCCTAACTTTCGCCACACTTAACTGATCTGTGAAATTAAATAAATATATATTTTGAAAAAAATTTAAAAACACTTTTAAAACACGAAAATAACATGGAATTGGTAACATTTCGTGAAAATATACCTGCTTCGTCAAACAAAGTATGAAGTTCATAAATCGCCCAACCTTCTTCTGGCTCTATATTCTTAATGAGCTTTTGTTCTAACGCGAAATCTGTTTTTGTATTCGTCCAATAGAATTGGTTTGACAGCTTCAGCCAAGAACGCCTAATGAGGAAGACCTCCATCAGGATTCGTTGAGTCCGCAACAACAACTATAACTAAATAATTCATTGTAGGATCTTCGATAAGCAAATTCCGTTTTATTTGTAGTGATTTTGCCATTCTGCATCCTGCAAATTATACATAAATGAATTAGTGATGGAGATAAGAGTGGGCTGCGACCATTTTGAAAAAAATATTGGACCGATCAGTTTTTTCCAATCAGTTTTACAATTATTTCTTTTTTTTTAAAAAAAAAAAGAAGAAATTTTGAAAAACATGAAGTTTAGTTGGAAAAAAGAGTCTTTCCTGATAAGGATCAAAAACGGCCCTTGGCCCAAAATTGGTCAAAACTCACCCAAAATGTAACGTTTAGTCTAAAACCATCCAAAAAGAATTTTGACCTACCCCCAATGCCGAAAATTCAACATACCTCTTGCCAGTGCCATGCCAGGTAGTATGTGAGAATTTTTGAAGATTTTTCCAATTTGCCGAAACAGAAATAAAACATACATCATGATAGAATCCCGTTTCCGAAATTTCAAGCGCTAAAGTACATATCTTGAATTTTGGCGAATTTTTAAAATTTCAAAATCACATCATCCTGCAAATCATGAACATTTGATCTGATCAACGAAAAAAGCAGAAATTTTGTATGTACCATATTTTCGACCTCCCAAATCAATTGGAAGTGGTTTCGAGACGTTTTGGAGCCTTTAGAAAATTTTGAAATTTTCCAGCACTAGAGAAAATCCCATAAAAACGGCCCATATGCACTTTTGCACCTTTAATCGCAGATTACCCATATTTGTGACCTATTTCATCGATTAAAGCACAATTTTTCAAAACTGTATTAAATGAAAAAACAATTTTGAAATCAAAATTTTAAAAAATGGCCATTTTTATAGGATTTTTTCCAGTATTGGGAAATTCTAAAATTTTCTTGGGGCTCCAAAACGTCTTGAAATTGCTTCGAATTAATTTAAAAGGTCGAAAATAGGCTACATATCAAATTCCAGCCTTTTTTCTTTGATTGGCTCAAATTTTAATATTTTTCAGGGCATTGTTTTTTTTTAAAAGGAAGATATTTTGATCGGCAGTAAAATTTTGGGCTGAAACAAAAATAAATGGTAAGCTTATTATAGAAGAACTCCATCCAAAATTTCAGGTGCTAAAGTTCATTTCTCAAACTTTGGCGAATTTTTAAAACTTCAAAATTACTTTGACTGCCCTGAAAAATATTAAAATTTGATCTAATCAAAGAAAAAAGGCTCAAATTTGGTATGTTATAGCCTATTTTCGACCTTTTAAATCAATTCGAAGCACTTTCAAGACATTTTGGAGTTTCCCAGTACTGAAAAAACCCCTATAAAAATTGACCATTTTTTAAAATTTTGTTCTTAAATTGTTTTTTAATTTAATATTTTCGAAAAAATGTTTCTGGGGAAAAATATGGATTTGACCCGGAATTTACAAATTTTTGAAAATTGTGCTTTAATCGATGAAATACCTTATCACTAATATGGGTAACCTTAATCCATGATTATAGGTGCTAAAGTTCATTTGGGCTATTTTTTTATGGGCTTTTCTCCAGTGCTGGAAAATTCCAAAATTTTCTAGAGGTTCCAAAACGCCTCGAAACCGCTTCCAATTGATTTGGGAGGTCGAAAGTATGGTATATACCAATTTTTAGCTTTTTTCATTGGTTTGATCAAATTTTCATATTTTAGAGGGCGATGAGTTAATTTTGAAGTTTCGAAGATTCGTCAAAATTCGAGAAATGAACTTGAGCACCTGAAATTTTGGATATGAGGTTCTTTTATAATGAACTTTCGATTTATTTATTTTTTTTCAGCCAAAACATTTTACTGGTGATTGGAATACCTCCCTTGTCAGTCGTTTTTGCGCAATTCTCAACCAAGGTATTTAAACTTCTATAATCTATAGATTGAGATTACCAAAAAAGACATCGAATTAAAAATTTTTCTCGCAATTTGAGGAGTTAAATCGATATTAATTTTTTCCGACGAAGTGTTATACTTAAATGCTTCATTCATTACACGAAGGAGAACTTTCGGAGCATTAATAATTTCAAAGAATTTTTAAATTTATTTATTTTCAATTGTAAAAGGCAAAAAATCTCAGATGAATTTTAGAAATGTTCGATCGTACAGAGTATTTCCTTTCTATGTTTAAATGCATACGTACTTTATGCAATGTCAGTCACCCTTTTCAATTTCAATTTTCATTTTAGCTTTTGCCATTAAATACTTACACATTTCCTTTGTCCTTTTTCTCTATATATCGCCTATGAAACCATACCTACCTGCGTTTTAAACAAACAACTACCTAGACTTGCACTTTGAGCACACAGGTCAAATTAGCAATTCTCCGGAAGACCCCTTGCTTTTAAAATTAATCGAAAGTACGCTGGTGATGACGGAGTACACAGCGAAATGACAAAGTTTCTAATTCACCATTGTACATTACAATGGCGAAAGGTTAAAGGTTAAAGTTGCATCACGTCGGTGAAACGTTCCATTAAACTTTGGTACATTAATTACAAAAATTAACTCCACCAACCGGTGGCCAAATTGTTTGACGAAGTCTCTGTTTCACTCTTACATTATTTCGACGATAAAAAGCTACTTTGTATTAATTCATACATGCGGTGTTTATTAACCACGTACATGAGTTATGTGCGAACTTTGATGTAAGAAGAGATGGGGTTTGGTGTGTGGTATTTCATATCAGTTTGAATGATGTGCGGATATATGCTACGTATCTTGTATGTGGTCTTGTACGAAATTAGAATATGGCTTGTGGGATGGTTCTTGTTAAATGTTTCAAAGGATAAAAAATTGTTGGAATTATAGATGTTCCATTCGTTTTTTGGATTCGAATTGGTGATTTTATGGATTAGCTACTTATACATCTATTGAAGTACATATCGTCCCTCTAATGCTAAAAGGGCATAACTCCAAAACTTTACTTTTTACAGGAGAGCTGAAAAACTGTTTTACTTGAGGTTTTTGAATTTTGTGGAAGATATGTTGATTTTACTATTTTTTTTAGTGTTTAGAATGAATTTTCAATAATTTTTTTTCAAAATACCAATTTTTCATTCTTAACATGGAATTACGACTTTTTATACTTGAACACAGAAAACGTATGTAGTTATAGTTACGCCAAATTAAAAATCAGTATTTGTGCCCCCTTTTCGTATGCGCAGCCACATTTTCAAAGAAAAAAAAATTGGAAATTCATTCTTACACTAAAAAAAGCATAGGTATTAAAATCATTACTTCTCAACAAAATTTAAAAACCATGAATTATAATTTTTTATCACTCCTGTAAAAAGTAAAGTTCTGGAGTTACGACATCTTAGCATTAGAGGGACGATTTGATGGAATTATGACAAAAAGGTTTCAAAATTTTTAAAATACAGAGTTACACCAACATATTTTTTTTCTAATTTCGAAGATTTGTTTCATTTTTGGGTTACAATGATGTTATCACCAGATGGAGGACGTCTCAAAGTTGAAATTACAGCAAAAAAATAAAAATTGCTATGGAGTTACGACCTTTTAGCATTAGAGGGACGATATCTACTGCTTTCAATTATTTGATCTCTTCTTGCTGCTTTAAACAGTGAACTAGATGCAAGATTAATGTCGTTTCCTTTTTGATCCATTCTAATTGACTTATTGATATTCTGTCAGACTTGAAAAGACTAATTTTTTTACATTCATTTTAGACTGTCAAATTAGAACATTTATGCCCAATTTTCACTAAAAATGACAATTTTTAACAAAAGTGACAATTTTTACCATAAATGACAATTTTTATCAAAAATGGCAATTTTCATTAAAAATGATACTTTTTCCCCTCAAAAAATGATAATTTTACTAAATGACACTTTTCTTCCATTCCTCTCTTTTACTTTTTACATCTCCGTATAAAATAAACTGATGATATGAAAATTTGACTTGGAGAAAAGTGATATTTTATGCACATAATAAGAGGAGTGAAAAGGCATTTTCAACACCGAAAATGGTGAAAGTCAATCGGGGTCAAAAAAAATAGTAACGAGTCATCCAAATGCTTTCAGTTTTGAAATATTTTTAAATGTGAATTAATTTTAATGTTGAAAGCATATTATGGTACTGCCGAATTTTTGCTCAATTGTCATTTATTGACGATGGTTGAAAAATCCATGAAATTCGTCAGAGTAGTTCTCAACCAACCCCCCTCCCCTCCCTCCCCAAAAAAAGTTGGATGGACTGAAGGAGACCAGAATAGTCGGATAGGCATACGTTATCACATTTCTGAGATTTTTGTACGTAATCTTGAAAAATGGTCATTTTAAAATAATGGTCAAAAAGTTTTTGCCCTGAATGACAATTTTTACTAAAAATGATCGTTTTTACCAAAAATACTCTCTCAATTATAAATCAGTGAAAATTACCGAAAATCACTGAGAAACAGTCAGAATTGCAGCACAGGAGAAAATCAGTGATAATTTATTCACTGAAAACAAATCAGTGAAAGAAAATCACTGGAAATCAGTGAAAATTCACTGAAAATTCAGTGATATTTATGAAATTCACTGAAAAATCTGTGAAATTTTTTGAATAATTAGTGAAAAATTACTGAAAATCAGTGAATTTCACTGATTTTTCCTGTGCTGCAATTCTGACTGTTTATCAGTGATTTTTCACTGATTCGGAATGAGAGAGTATTCATTTTAACCAATAATGGTCATTTTTATCTAAAATGGTTTTTCTTACCAGAAAATGGCCATTCTTACCAAGAAAAATGATTATTCTTACCAAAGATGGTATAATTTTTATCAAAAAAAAGAAAAAGTAATTGTTACAAAAAAAAGTAGTTTTTGCAAAAAAATAATGGAATTTTTAACAAAAAAAAAAAAGTAAATTTTTACCATAAATTACTTTTTTTCTCCGTTTACCTTTTCACTCGCCACTCCTACAAACAGAAAGAAATGGCAATACTTTTCAGATCGACTCAAAAATAGTCGTTTTCAATTTAGAGAGTCAATTTTAGTAGATAAAAAACCATTTTCTAGTTTCCTTATGCAATTTACCTGCTACTTTTATAAAAAATTGACATATCAATGAATCATTTTAAACATTTAAAAAAATCGCAAAAATCAAAAAATCAACTTCGACAGCTCGAAATTTGGTTCTGAAGTATACCTGGAATACTTTTTTGAGAAGACATGCGGTTCAATTGGATTGGCCAAATTGTAAAAACTCCCTTTAAGAAGTAGTCAAATTGGTGATTTATGAATTAGTTATTTACATAAAATTTTGATTACCTGCTTTACGTTTGTGCCATTTGTTAAATACTTCGACGGCTCGTCAGATGACGAAGTGCTGGAGGATGATCCACATAATTCATTTTCCCTTCCACTTTCTGAAATACAGCTGAAATATAAAATCTAAAATTGAAAAGCTCTAATCTTTTCCTCTCCAGTCTCAACGTTGACATCTCGTTCGGGGAGGAAAAAATCCGAATTAAATTCAAAAAAAGCGACATTAACGTTTAATTTTATCATCCTAAACACGTTATTTACAAAAAAGGAGAAAAAAAACCAGCCAACCTAAATTGGAAAAGCTTTTTATACCGGCAAAGCGAAGTAAAAAAATATCCTACTATTTGAAAAGTACCTACTCCACAAAGCCGTACGGTAGCAAATGTTTTAAAAATGTCTGCCAAGGTAAAGGCGTCGCGCAGTTGAAAAAAAATCAAAACTTCTCGGCTAAAAAACGACGTCCACTATCGAGCAAAAGAATTAATGAGCGCGATTTTTTCACAGGCCCCGAAGTTGTAAAAACTCCGTCATTTATCTTGGTTAGAAAAAGGGAAGAATGAGAGAGAGAAAACTAGTTGGTTTTATTTTGTTCGAGATGTTTTAACAAGTCCACCAATGGCGTTTTTTTTATTATATCGCGAAGGGTAAATTTCCAAGGTATTAGCAAATCCTATTCCCTTTTTCATTTCGTCAAATTTTGTATCGAGTACTTAATAAAAGCGTTGAAATAATTACGACGAAATATTGTCTTGGATATTTCTCCGACGATTGGGAATAATATGAAAAATTTCAGGATGTTGTTTGAATGACCGCTATATACGTATAGAAGAGGATATATTCGATATGTCGGAAGTAAACTGAATTTGATTCAATATTGAATCATTGCCAGTGAATGGTATTTCAGTCCGCTTGACCAGTTTATATTCCCATTTCTATTATTTTTGATATTGAGTTAAATTCAGCGAGAACAATTTTAGTATAGACGGCTTTATTATTATTGTGGAATACAAACGAGTCTGCGACTATTTATGGCCTATTTATCAAATATAAATTTGCCGACTTGCACAATAAATCGTAACCGGAAAATCGATACGAGAAATGGTATTCTTTTCCTTTTTTTCTCCACTGAAACGACGAATCTTGATAGTAATTCGTATAGTGTCATTGGTTAATGTAGCAGATTAAATTTTAAATGAGGCTACTTAGAAGTAATCACCTTGAGAGGGATTTTTTTCTCCTTCGATGGTGTGAAAAATCTAGTGTGTGGATTGGTGTTGGAAATTATCGGGTGAAAATGGTCTATTCGCCAGTATGAAAACTTATTGGTTTTTATAAGTTTTCTTCAAGCATGAATTTATGTTTTCAGATGAGAAGAGAAGATGTTGAAAAAAAATTTGAAAAATTAAATTCATGATATTTTTACCCTGAAACAAAGAAAAAGAAACAAAAAATGACTTTTCACCTATTGAGGTATTTTTTGGGCTGGATTTATAGACACTGAAACACCAAGATGGCTTTACTTGAGGGCAGAAACGTGAGGGGATTTGGGATTTGGTAAATAGTTACTCACATATTTACCGCTAGATGGCGCTGATCTCAAAACCCCAAATGATTTTTTTTGGTAAGCTTTTGAAAATGAATTCACATGGCAGCATTTTTGAAATGTTTTCTCTCAATTTCGTTGGATAATTTTAATTTTATATAACCTGAACCGATCAAAAACTTAGGGGTCGCGGTACCGGTTTGCATCAGGTTAAGCTTTTTATCAATATAAAAACAAGCATAACTTTATCAAATGTTAAGGTTTCAGCGAGGAAAAAATTTTATATTATTACGGAAAGTATCTAGAATATGAATTGATATTCAACTTCATTTAAAAAATGATTGAAAGATTTGTAGAAATTAATATTGACAAAATTTCTTGGTTGTACGAGTTTGCATCAGCGATGTCCTAATTTGCATCATACCCATGTCCGAGTTTGCATCATATGCAATGTTATGGGATTTTTTTACTGTTTTTATAGCTTTTTTTATGTTTTGGATGAAAATAATTTTCGGCAATTCTACCTAGAGGATGTTAGAAGAAAGATTTCAAAATGAAAATAATGCAGTATCTACATTCGGACATTTCCATGGTCTCACGTCAAATGGAAAATAACGATTTTTAATCATATTTTTATTCATTAAACAATACAAAAATAAAAATCCAATTTTAAAAAACTGGAGAATGAAAAATACAAATGAATTTTAAAATTCGGCCAAGAAAACCAAATTTTCAATTTACTTAGTATTAACTCTAGATTGTACCGATTTCTTTCGAACCATTGGCAGCTTTCGCACAGCTAAGTTTATTCGACCTGATCTCATTTAAACACCGTTTTAGTTTACCAGGTGAATATGTAGGACATTTTGGATGCTTTGCCTGAAATTTTAATGCCATCATCATCACAATTTGGTCACTGAGATTATCATGATGCAAATAGGGCAAGCATTAATTCGTCCGCTGGACCAGATTGCATCATTCTGACGCAAACTCGCACACTACGACTAAACATGTCCCATTTTACATTTTCGATATTATTAATTTAAAAAGTACTCAAAATACTTGATTATAATTTAAAAGTGATCTAAGTGTACTTACCATGATGTAAAAATTTGAAATTCATCAAAATATTCTGATTTTATAATTAAAAAATCGTTTGAAACACACACTACTAGTAACTACGAATTGTGGTAAAAATCAAGTAGCCAGGGTAGGAAATTTCAATAGGTAGTTTCAGTGGATATTTTTTTCTGTAATTAACACTCTCTAGTGTCATTTTACAGAACTGACTCTCAAGTTCAGTATAAAATTTTTTCCAGTACAAAAATATTTCACGTTTCCTTATTTTTAGCTTGTAAAGTCAACACTGATGCAAACTGGTACTATGATGCCAACAGGTACCATGACCCCTATATTTTTATTAACACAAACAACAACAACCATAGTACTGTGATTGTAACAAACTTTCCAATTTTACATTAAGGCGATAGTGCCAAGATATGGGGTGTGTAACAGGCTAGGGCGTACCCGTTAAGCATTATGATATCTCAGTGATATCACCAAGATATCACCTGGTGACATGTGATATCATGAAGTGACATCTTGGTGACTTTGTGGTGATATGAAATGTTCCCAGGGCTGCATTCAATTTGGGATTAGGTGTATGTATACATATACTGATCGACGTCATAATGAGGTGTAAACAAACAAATTGGCGAGCAAATTCGTTCAAATTTTATAACCAGCATTTTTTCCAATTTGTTTGTTTACACCTAATTATGACGTAGATCGGTATATGTATACATACACCTAATCCCAAATTGAATGCACCCCAGCAAATCTATCACATTGACGTCTCATATATCACTGATGATTTCACCAGCATGTCATTTTGGTATCTTGAACATGTCATGTGTGATATCTCCGGCATATCATCCATGATGTGATTAATATAATCATAGGAATATTAAATTTTGATATCACTGCAAAATTGAAAAATCTTAACACTATGATATTTTTCTGTAATGACGGCTTGATTTATCAGCCTTATTGCTCAGTGATATTATGTTTTTCTTTCCTGTAATTTCAATTATTTCATAATTACACTCTACAAGAAAAAATGGACTACATAACTGAATAATATGTACTTTTAATGAATTTTATTCAAGTAAATAATAATTTTTGAAAAGAATAAATAGTAAAACAAAATAATAATTAAAAAAATTGGATACACTTATATGAAAAAGTAAAATGAACATGAATATTTTACATTTTGTACATTTTAAGTATAAGTCACTTCATTTCATTTATTTTTCAAAGAACTATGTGAAAAATTACAAGAAATTTACTTTTTTCCTAAAAATTTTTAGTGTTTTAGTGTTTTGTAAAAAATTTTGGTGTTTGCTTCAAAATGGTACTTGGTTATTGATCCCATTATGTATTTATCCCATCTGACATTGATCCCGTTTTTTAAAAAAATATAAAATTAGTAAAGGTTATTGATCCCATCTGATGTTATGGTCCTGTTTTTAAATAAATATCGAAAACAGTGAAAGTCATTGATCCCATCTAGAAAACAATATTCAGAAAATTGAAGAATTTTCCAATTCTTAAACGTTTTACTAGCAATTGACAATTTCCCAACATTTTGAAAATTCTTTGAAAATTTTGTACTAAATTTTTTAAATACTGCAAGTCCTGTAACACGCGCCTAACACAAACGTGACAGTTTCACAGGATTAATGTCGAATCCCACTACGACCACCTCCACCATGGGTCTTTTTGAATTTTTTAGAAATATAAAATGACATCAACAACGGACTTCTCAAATAAAAAAAAATAAAAATCATGCATTTCAATACCACACATACAGTAACTATTCTTTTTCCTTCGAAACTGACACAGGTTTTCTATCTTCATTTTTTGCAATACAACAATATTAATTATAATTATAATCTAAAATTAGAAAATTTAGTTACAATAAAGAAAGTAAAAAATTCATAGAATTTAAATATTTTTCAAGTAGATGAATGAAAATTCATAGAAAGTGATGCCAAGATTAATTAGGTAAGTACGTTAAGATAAAGCAAAATAGAAAATACTTACGCGTAATTCCTAACTATGACGGTGATCGGAAGATTTCTTTGATTCTGTATTCTCACTAATTTTGGGGTTTTTATTCGCTGCCTTCTCTGCAATCACTTTTATGGTCTTCTCGTATTTTTTAACTATTTGTTTTTGATACATGTCTAGCTAACCAACTGTTTCTAGATCAATATATTGTGTAACAATTTGGGGTTTCTTTATGCTCATGAAATACGTAATACAATCTAAGGTGATTTTTTGATCAATGTAATAGCTTTCCCTCGTCATTTTCACAATAGTTCCTTATAGGATAGGAATTGTGTAATATGTTATTTTTTACTACCTATGGATTACACCTCTTTTTCATTGAGGAGGTAGTAACATCATCCCTGTAGGGTAGATATGTGCCGTGTGGTTACTTTGTGTGTAGTATTTTGACAAATGTTGGGTTTCTTTCGGTAGTTTGTTCTGAGGTTTTTCAATTCTTGAACTGGTAAAGGAAGGAATGTGTGTACATTTTGACCCATCAAAACAAGCAATGGTGCTTCAAAGTTTTCTTTTCCAGTTGTATTGTATTCTAGTACTGTTACATTTTCATCTTTCTTGTCCCAACAGTGATGAAATATGGAATGCTCACAAGCATAGAGTGGGTAATAATTGGTATTTGGTACATTGGGCCAGTGAATCATATCATTTAATAATAAAAACTTCATCGTGAACTTTACTGAGGAAGTGTAACCACGTTGTTACAAAAAACATAATCACTTTTTTAGTCAGTATTCCAGTGTTTTTTTGCATCCGACCAGTTTTATTCCACTTTCTTCCAACGATGAAGATGTTCATTCCCAATAACCTCCAGTAAGTATCACATCTTCGATGGATGATATAAGTTTGACTAGGTTAGTAGATAGAGTTTTCTGTAGTATATGGGACACTTTAATCCACAGCAGTCAGTCAGTCATAAGCCTGGCTGCCTGACTGACTGACTAACTGACTGACTGACTGACCAACTGACTACCTAACTGACTAACTACAGTGGACTAAAGTGACCCAGTGTATTGATGGTTAGTCAGTCAGTTGGTCAGTGAAGGATTGAGTGTAATCATCCGACTCGTTGATGTGTTTGGTTACTCTTAATGAGTGACTGACCTCACTCTCTCTCACACATACCTACCTGGAAGAAAGCTGGTATAAAAGTGACCAGGATGTTGTGGTTTGAGGGTCTATTTAATTTATAGGTTTTTTTTTTTAGTGTAGATGGTTGATAGTCAATCAGTGAAGGATTGTGTGTATGACTGACTGACTGACTGACTGACTGACTGACTGACTGACTGATCAGCCAATTCATTTTAATTTTCATGAAAAAAATGAAAATGGAAAACTAACAATTTTTTATATTAAAAATTATGTTGTTTTATTTACAAAAAAAAAACACTTAAAACTTCAGTATATTAAATTTTGAAGAAAAAAACAATTTGAAAAAATAAAACCGAAAAAACTTACAAATACCTGTGTAAAATATAAAATGAGAAAAAAAATCTCCCTACCTTCCACCCCAAAAATAAAAAATAAATTAAAATACCTAATTAAAAAAAGAACAGAACACAAAATTCACAGCCAACTTTTTCATATGAGTCTCAATTTCATTTTTCATTCATTTATGAAAAAAAAGAAGTATATCAAAGGAATTTACTGAAAAAAAAAAAACCATATACAAAATACTTCAAACTTGGGAAATTTAGGTGTTGATGGAGGAGGAAAGGTGGAACTATACTCCTCTATTTGTGGGGGTTTGTAAGTTCTCTGGAATTAAAAGCCATACTTACAAACTTGGGAAATTCAGATGGTGATGGAGAAGGAAAAGTGGAACGATGCTCCTCTATTTGTGAGGGTTCTTAAGTTCTCTGGAATTGAAAGCCACCATCGCCATATTTTCTAGAAAATTGAAAAAAATATCATAGAAAAATGAGAATAACGATATATAAGTGAGAAGGTAAGTAGTTACATGTTTTTTTTGGTGCCATTTCAGACACTGGTTGATTTAGATATTTCAGTAAATTTTCTGGTAGTAATTTATTCACGATATCAAAGGGAATGTCTGAATTTATAATTACTGTGGCAGTCTTGAATTTCAAGGATTCCCTATATAAAACTAAAAATGATTAATTGGCGAGAAAAATGATTGATCCTTCAATTAATCAATGAAAAAAATAATCAAATAATTGATAATATTGTCTAAACTCGTGTGAACCAAAAAGGTCACAGAATAAAAAAGTAATATATTAGTCAAGACTAAAGTATCATAGGATCTCTAATCAACTCTATAACAGATACAGCGGGCTTTATATGTACATTTCATCAAAGATTTTGAAGTGTATATGCCGCTGAATCGAAATAAAATCATGGAGTTAATGAAAGAATACAATCAAGAAATTAAACACAAGCATAAAAAAGATCTCGAAGACGTTCCTTTCATCACTCTCACCTGTGATGGATGGACCAGACACAGTAACAAATGTATCAGTATCACAATCCAATAAATAAAAAATGGCGTCCAAAAAAATGGACTCTTAGGATTTGTGCAGTGTCCTAAGTCAAACAATGCAGAATATAGTAGGAATTATTCTGCAAAAATGAGAGGAGTTCGGAATTCCTGTCAAAAAAATCATCTCCTTAACCAGTGATAATGCCGCAAACATGCTGGCTACACAGTGTCAGCTCAAAGCGAAGTATGAAATTAAAAAATGATGTATTCGTTTAATTACTTGAATTTGAATAATAATAAATAACTCATATTTTTCCATACTTGTTAGATTTACCGGAGGCTGCTTTGCTCATAATTTAAACTTGGTTCTCCACAACTGTGAGCACGTCATTGCTGAGACCCTGCAGAAAGTAATATTTTACCAATTCATTCAGGGTAGTTTGCAAATATTTTAATGTACTCAAATTTGTATTAGGTACGGCAAATCATAACATTTTTCCATTCTTCAACTCCAGCTTCAAATCTATTAGCTAATTTAGCCAAATGTGCCGGTATTGAAGCTATTTCTTTAATTCAATACACAGAAACAAGATGGGATTCCAATTATTTGATGTTGCAGCGCTTCAGTGATTTGTATGTACATGTGGATAGCGTGTGAGACACAGTAAATTAAAATTATTTCTTCTTAGATGCAGTAGGTGATATAAATACCATTAATATCGGCAATTTTTATTTCAATTCACGTTATGGACACGTCTAGCTGCAGGTTAAAAATTGAAGCGTCGGTTTAAAAAAGAATCATGGTCCAGAATCTGTATATGAGAAAAGGGACCCAGGTGCAGCCCTTTTTTCGATACAACTATGTCCCCTTTCTCATATACCGATTCTGGACCATGGTTCTTTTTTAAACGGATGCTTCAATTGTGTTTACTTAATTGGTGGCATAATTACTTGAGGCAAAATAAATCAGCAAGAAACGAACGACACATTTTTTAGTGGACTGTATTATTCACATCATATTTACATACTGTTACATTTTTTTAAAATTAAGAACCGAACTGGTCCGAGCTACGCCTATGCGATGACATAGCTCACCGGAAACAGTCAACCAAAAGCAATAAAAAAAATCTAAAAATAGTCGTGTGTCCAATCGCTCTCGACATATACACGATTAGAACACACCAAAATGAATAACCATAATCTATAGCCGAATATTCGGCTGTCATACACGAGAGTCTATTTACCACCGACGTTGTGGTGGGTGCAATTTTTTTTGGTTTTTATGTCAAGTCCTTATCAGTGTTTATGTATGTGTATTCGTTATTTTCAGAGACGTTATAAATTTGTATAATAATACGTATGTTTGACCCTTTATTTAAACGTAAAAATAATAAATTTTAAAAAATCGACAAGTTATACCCAACAAACGTATTACGATTATCTATTTATTAATCCCCGTCTACCAATCAGGGAGGTGTCAATGTACACGAATATATCCTAGTTACTCAACGAATAAACAAGAACACTAATTCACTGGATCATATCACATGTATTCACTAAAATATCACAGATTACAAGATTAACTTAAGTATGGCGAATTGACTAAATACGAATAGAGTGTTCAACAGGTGGACAGCTACTGTTGGTACAATGATGTCTTCTTCTACGCCCTTCGCGACCATGAGATCGCACAGGCTGTTGAAGTCGTCTTCCAAGTTTTCTCGCGTCGCATGATTACTCATGGAATCGCAATACCCCGGAGAAAGCAATGCCTTCCGGGGAAGCGATGGTAACTTTCCGATTTCTTTGGCGAGGGCCTGCATCTTCAGGTATCCCCTCAGCAATTTGCAATGCCGAAGCTCGCTTTTCAGCTGACGTTGGGCCGCTATTGTGAAAATAGCGCCCTGGGGATACCCGTCGCCGTAAATGGCGAATTCATTTAAGAAATACAGCGTGTTGTTTTTGTATTCGGCCATCGTGTATCCACGCAGCTGGCGTTCTGTTGGGTAAAAGGGGTGCGCATATGCAGGTGGTACCGCGTTTGCAGGTCGTTCTCGGCTGCCAGAACGTCTATTTTCTTTCGACAACGTATAGATGTTTGTGGTAAGACAATATATGGTCGATGTTCTTCACCAACAAACACGTTTCCATGTATCGTATTTGTTGACGTATCATAACTTGGTGTTCAGCTGTAGAAACTTTCTCTAATAAAGATGCGAATTTTTTTTGTAGATTTTTGTTTTCTTCCTCTCTTACTACTGTATCCAAGACGTCTGAAAAAAAAGACAATAAAATACAAAAGAAAACTAATTATAAGATATATAATTAGTGTTGAATGAACAACATATGTGACCCGTGCAGGGAAAAGGTACCTAAAGTCGGAATTTTGAAAAATGAGTTTTTGAGCTAAAATGATGAAGGAGACCAAGAGGAACATTTTGAGACCTTGATGAGCACCCAAGGTTCATTTTTCGCCGAGATAGAGACATTTGAAGTTAAGAAAATAAGAATTCAATAAAAACAAAATTCTGAGAAAAACGCGTTTTAAGTTTTCACTCTTGTTTCTCATGTATCAATCATCAAAAAAGCTGCCAAAACTACTTTCCGATATTGAAATTTCGCGAGGAATTCGTTTCTGACGTCAAAAATTACTTTAAGAGGAGAGAAAAATGAAAAATTCACTATTACGATGAGTTTAATTTTGAAAAAAGCTGCACTACAAAGAGAAATCCTTTTTTTCATACTGTATAAATTATCAAAAAAGCTCTCAGAACTTATTTTTTGTACTGAAATTTCACGAGGAATTCACTTTTAACGTCGAAAATCACCTTAGGAGAATAGGAAATCGTTTACATCAATTTTCGATCATTTATATCTCAATGTTCTCCAACAAAGCAATATTTCAGAAATATTTGCACACACAAATCTATGGGTATTTTACTTTATGTTTCTAGTCTGGAAGAATCCCGAGGCTCCCCTTACCTTCAACAGACCGCATTTTGCAGCACATGCCCATTTTTTTAACGTTCTGACTTTAGGTACTTTTTCCTCAGTCGGTTGGAACGTCATTTAGACGTGTTGTAGTAGGTTTTCCGAAGTGAAATTTTGGTAACCGCTGCGTAAGGGTCTGAACCACTTAAAAACGCAAAAAAAAATTTTTTGAAAAAAATTGCCCATTTTTCGTTTTTTGGCTCTAGTGCAAAATTCCGTTTTCCGACTTTAGGCACCCTGTCCCTGCACGGGTCACATATTCTTATTAAAAAGTACATAATTCTCTCGTCAAAATCGACGACTTCTCAGAAAGTGGACGATCTACATCTTATTAATGTTAATGGTAGACTATCAACGTCTAATTAGAAAATAGACGATCATTGTCTTATTAGAAAGTAGATGATCAACGACTTATTAGAAAATACCCGACTGACAAATTTGCTGACGATTCGTTAGCGAGACTAGCGAAAATGTTGCTGACTCTGGATTTCTTGTCGAGTAAACGATTTTTAGTAATCGTTAACTACAGCTGGCGTTTGAAGTCCGTACATTACAGTTTCTTACCAACCCTTTAGCAACAGGAAAAATCTCTGTAACAACCGCTAAAGGCCAATTCATCACACGCTCTAGCTTCACAACAAGTATGACAACATCACCTACTTTCAATTGTTGATCTGGAAACTTCCATTTGTTCCACGTTTGCAACTGATTAACATAATCACGTCGCCAACTAGACCAAAACGAATGGATAATCTTACGCCGCGCCACAACGAAAAATAATTAATTTTAAGATTCTTTTTTAGCCCAGTCATTTTAGGTTCGAACCTCCAACAAATTCTTGCGGTTCTGAATTTCACATTATTTATGTAAAATGGCCTCCCAAACAACATACTAAAACTTGCACCCCCCAAGTGTCCGGCAAACCCTGCAAGAGGGTAAAAACCACCCTCAAAACCAGTTTTTCGCGTTTTCCTCCGAAAAAAAAGGTTTAATCAAAAAATGTCAAGAGTAAAAATATTTTCTACGTTGAATTTCCTATAGAAATGTTGCAAAACTTTTTCAAAAATTTTCATTTTTAAGCCATTTTGGCGGGGTTGAAAATGGATGATTTTTCAAAATTCACAATTTCTTTCATTTTACGAAGTTTTTTGGCATTTTAGAAAAAAAATAATAAGAACCGAAATTATTTTACATCGAATTTCCAATAGAAGACATCCCTCAGTTTTCACGAACGAGCAAGGGTGTTACAAGAAAGAGGGTAGACGGAAAAGAGGGTGTTTTTCATGGAAATGATGGTGGTAAGATATACCCAGCAAGATTAAAAATATGGTACATGTGATTAAATTTCATTCCATATGAAACTTGTATACCGATATGTGATTGCGAATGCATACTCAATTTACTGTCCAGGAGGGGATGGCGGGAGAGGGCGGGTGGATGTTGAGGCGACGGCCTCTTGGCCACGAATTTTAACGTGAAATTAAGTTAATTTCACGTGATTAGAGTCTATTGCATATGAATCGTCATCGCTCAAACATATATACAAAATATTTTTTTTACATTAAAAAACGATCAAATCAAAAAATAAATACCTTGAGTTTTATTATAGTAAATTAGCAACTTTTATTACTGTTGCCTTCATCGCCATCGCTATCTGGGGTATCTTCAATATCGCGAATTGAATTCTGCAGCTACCGCATTAAGGCAATTAATACCAGAACAAGTGCCACAGATTTTCGAACATTTTAAACCTGATTTTTTTTTTAAAAATTTCATGAATTGAAGTGAAATTTTTAATCTCTCAAATAATTTGCTTCTATTTTATCCCTACCTAATTTTGTGACAGCTGCAGGAACCACCACAATCTTTTGACAATTACAATGGATCGATTTTAATAAACATTCTGGTGCTGGTGGGTGGCTCATTGCAATTGGATGAGACACTCACTCTCCATCTTCCACCCATACTCTGTTGAATTGAGCGAGTGTCCCATCCATGGCTTGGATCTGATTGGTATACTCGCAAGCCATGCAAATGAGCATTTCCGTTGGTGGTAGCGATTGCAAGTTGTTTTTTACATTTCACTGATGATTTCAGAAAGCAGCGAAAGCGGACATCATTAAATCAGTCTCGGTTTTTTGATGCGGAGTATAATTTCAGAAAAAACGAATAGTGGCCAATTTCACATCGTCAATTGTAGAATTTTTGTTGTTAAATACAGAAACGACTTCCTTGAGATCTTGATTTGAATTTATCAATTTAAAGCACTTCACTTTTCCCATCAAAAAAAGTGAAGATGTTGCATCGCATCCGGACATAGCATGCAGAAATAAAAATTCGTTTTTCAAATTTTGGTGATTTTTTGGTTTTCATATACCTCCACGCCGCTTTTTTTCCCATACTGGGATTATTTCAAATTTCAACTGAAGAAAAATCAGCATACTGTATAAAAATTTATTGTATGCACGTACCTTCTGATATTTCAGCCGTCGATTATGAAAATACATCGCCAAAAAGAAAAGCAAATGTTGAAAAAAAATGTTTTTTTTTTGGCTCTATTTTTAATATTTTTTTCCAATGTTAAAAAAAAAATTTACATACATGCCCTTCTCAAGTTCACACACATATTCGTTTTTAGCAATGTTGATTCATACGCAATCGACTCCAATCACATGAAATTTACTTAATTTCACATTGAAATTCGTGGTTAAGAGGCCATCACCTCAACATTCACCCACCCTCTCCTCCCGGACAGTAAATTGAGTATGCGTTCGCAATCACATATCGGTATACAAGTTTCATATGGAATGAAATTTAATCACATGTACCATATTTTTAATCTTGCTGGGTACTTATATCTTACCACCATCATTTCCATGAAAAACACCCTCTTTTCCGCCTACCCTCTTTCTTGCAACACCCTTGCTCGTTCGTGAAAACTGAGGGATGTCTTCTATTGGAAATTCGATGTAAAATATTTCGGTTCTTATTAATTTTTTTTCTAAAATGCCAAAAAAACTTCGTAAAATGAAAGAAATTGTGAATTTTGAAAAATCGTTCATTTTCAACCCCGCCAAAATGGCTTAAAAATGAAAATTTTTGAAAAAGTTTTGCAACATTTCTATAGGAAATTCAACGTAGAAAATATTTTTACTCTTGACATTTTTTGATTAAACCTTTTTTTTTCGGAGGAAAACGCGAAAAACTGGTTTTGAGGGTGGTTTTTACCCTCTTGCAGGGTTTGCCGGACACTTGAGGGGGTGCAAGTTTTAGTATGTTGTTTGGGAGGCCATTTTACATAAATAATGTGAAATTCAGAACCGCAAGAATTTTTTGGAGGTTCGGACCTAAAATGACTGGGCTATTTTAAAATTTTGAAATATCAAAAAATCGACAGAATTATAAAAAGCCATGGAAACGTAGAATTGAGCGGTGGAAAATACTAACCGGTATGTCATGTGTGCATACCAATATTTGAATGATGCTCTTTCAATGTCTGTTCACATACATTTGGAATTGGAGATGAGACTTGCTCTAAGTATGTTTGTCATAAATGGTACCTATTGCTTTGATCTACATAAGACTATGTTTACTCTAAGTTCAAATTTTTTCAACGGTAATTTTTTTTAATTTGAATATCCTCATAATTTTTTCAATTTTGTATTTTTTAATTCATCTTTCTCAAAAAAAAAATTCTGGAAGAAAATGAATTTGACCCAGCAGTTACGAATTTTAGAAAATTGTGTTCTAATCAGTGAAATGAATCATCAATATGAGTAATCTGAGTTTTTAGGTGCTAAAATTCATATGAACCATTTTTACAAGTTTTTTTTCATTGCTGGAAAATTCCAAAATTTTCTGGAGGCTTCAAAACGTCTCGAAACCGCTTCCAATCGATTCGGGTGGTTAGAAATAATAAGGTATGCTCTAAATTTCAACTTTTTTCGTGAAGTAGATCAAATTTTCATTTTTGTAGGGCGATGAGGTAATTTTGTCAAAAATTAGCCAAAATTGGAGAAGTGAAGTTGTCGATTTTTTCGGCCTGAAATTTTACTGCCGGTTGGGATACCTCCCTTGTTAAACACAAATCAGAATTTGAGCTAGTTGGACTTTTCAAACTTGATGAATAATTTGTATCCATTTCAAGGAGCTCTTGAAATTGAAAAAAAAAACTATAAACACTCTGTCTTCAAATTAGGCTGCCCAACAAACCTTGATGTTTCAAACTACGTGGTTTTAATTGAAACCCCTGCTACAAAAACGTACGCCAAAAACCCCCTTTCGCGATTACGAGAAAGACTTTGGCTCGTCGTTTATTCGACGTAGTAAAATTATTAAGGAATATTAGGTAAAGGCAAAAAAGTCGAAATAAATAATTTATTACAATCGATACGGAAAGGAATGCCGTTTAGAGGTGTATGAATATTAAGCACCGCTTCTGTGAAAAGGATAAGATAAGATTATAATACGAAGAACATAATGTGGAAGCATTCGAGAGTTAAAGGATAGGCTTTAGGTTGCCAATATTTATGACAGGGCGGTTCCTTAAGAAATTCCCCGTAGTTACCCTTTACTTGTACGTTCTTCTTGCTCGTCTATAACGATAACGTGGCCCCTTTTTCCTTGTTGCCTTATGTCTTACAAGCGACATTAATGTAAGTTTATTCTTTTCCAACGAAAGGTTGCCAAAAGACAGTCGCAACGTTATAATTTCCATACAGAGTTTCAACTCAGCATAACACTCAATTTACGAAATGTTAACATTTCCTTAACGAACTCTTTTTGTTGCTTTAATTTAATTAGATAGTGATGTTTGGGGGAAGGGGCGAGGTGAGGAATAAATAGGCCGAATAATTTAATATGATAATTTTTATCTATGGGTTTGGTGAAAAATCACCCGGCACGATACATATATTTTTGCGGGGTTTTTCTTAACCCCTATCTTTAAATTTAAAGTATTTTTTTTCCTTTATAATTAAAGAAATTTAAATTTCCCCTTATGGTTGCTGGTTTTCTATTTTCTAGATTTTTTGGCAACAAAATTTGTAACCCTTTGGGAAATAAACTTGCTCTAAATTTGCTTCGTCGTGGAAATTTTCTTCACTTCGTCGATAAATTTTCGACGTATCATTTTAAATTCGTTATTACTTCTCATTGCAAAGTTCTTCGACGAAATTTCCCATTTTGAAGTGTTTCCAACTGTAAAATTTTGTTTAGTTTGAATTTTCTCAACATTTTTTCAATTTTGATTTCTTAATTTTTGTTTAATCTCATATTTTAAAAAAATTTCTCATAACTATTGAGTTGGAATAACATTTTATAAATTTAAAGTTGAAAAAAATAAAGAAAATTTTAAAAATTATTGGGAAAAAAATTCAAGACAGAAGGATTTTTTAAAAATATGAAGTTGAAAACGCCCATCTCTTACATGTATAAAACAAAGGCCCGTAAACGCTGTGTTTCCCACGAGAGCGCCGCGGAAACGTGTCACATATCTACGCGGACTCATCACGTCGGTTTTATGTCAGAATATTTTAATTTTTTTTTGATTCGCTGATACCCCAAAAAGGTCGTCCATTCCAGCAAATGATTTTTAGAATGATTTTGAACCTTCAGCTTAAGTATTTTAAAGAGAGGGGCCAAAATGTGTTTTCTTTCATAATTTTTTTCTTTTTCTCCAAATGCCTATAAAAATTCCGCCTTTTTTTAGATTAAGTACTTCTAGAAGTTTGGAAAAACTCCAAAAAAAATGTTTTTTAATTTTGGGAAATTTTTCCTCGAGTTACCCCCTTTTTAAAATTTTGAACCTCCCCTTTGTAATGAATGGTCAAAGAAGCACTTGAATATTTTTCTTCAAAATAAGTGCTATTTATTTATAACTATATGTCACAAAAATTTTGGAAGTTCCGAAGTGGTGAAGTTGGTCCAAAAAAATCAAAATTGACTCTCCGAGTACTAAAAAACGTTGATTTATGTCCATCTCGCTTGCTAGTGCTCTTAGAATTAGGTATCTAAATTTTTTTCAACATTTTAAACTCTGAACATTTTAAATTTTTTTCAACTCCGAAATTATTCAGCAGTAATTGTATTCAAAATTCATTCAAACCAAATTTTTTCAAATCTAAAATTTTTTACCAAAATTTATTCAGATTGTAAAATTGTTTCTCCATTTCTCTCCAACTCTAAAAATATTCTCAATTTCCAATTTTATATGTATAAGGGTAAGGTTGCCATATTTCGACCACTTTTTTTCAAACTTCCACCAATGGAAGACTTTTTGAGGTAGAAACGTCGAAAATGACTTAAAAAATACCTTGATCTTTCCTCTACCACTCCCTAAAATTTTTAGTCGATACAATCATTTTTTGTATTTTTTGCGTTTTTTTTCTGAGAGAACTCAAAAATCGATTTTGAAATTTTGGGTTCCTAATTTCGACCACCAGCTGATTTCGCCCGCATAGAGCGGAATCTACCCGAAAAGATTTTTTTCATATTCTTCTTTCACAGATAAACAAAATGAGACCAAAACAACAACCCTACAGCCAAAACTCGCGGAGAAAATCAGAAAAAAAAAAACAAAATCGCATTCAAAAAACAGATTACATAAGATAGCATAGCTGGTCGAGATTAGGGCACCCCAAAGAATTTGAACTTCGGTGAAAATTTTTGTTGCGTACCTCCAGTTGTTTTCAACAACGATGATTTTTTCGAAATCTGACACCATGCCCCATCACAATTCACAATTATTTGGTATCATTTATTTTTAAAAATATTCATAATTTGAAATCAAAGAAAACGTAAAAAAAAATTTTCACCTATGCGATTTCGTTTTTTTCAATTTTCTTCGCTAATTTTGCCTGTAGGGTTGTGATTTTAGTATCAAATTGTTCATCTACGAAAAAGGAACATGAAAAAAAATTTCGTGTAGATTGCGTCCATAGCGGCCGAAATCGGCCGGTGGTCGAAATTAGGGCACTTTACCCTTAATTATAATTTTTGTCTAAATTTTTTCTTTTTTAGAAAAAGATAAAATTACCCTTACAGAAAAAACTAGTAGTTTTACTACTTTAAAAAAACTTCTAGTTATAAACTAGTAGTGTTTTACTAGTTGCCGAAAATACTACTAGTTTATAACTAGTAGTTTTTTTTCGTAGTACAACTACTAGTTTTTTTTGGAAATACACAAAAAAACAAACAAAATTTTCCTTGATTTAAAAGATATTTTATTTATTCGACTTCGACTTCGCGTTAGGCTTATTCATAATATTATTACATTTTTGGATCACCGCTGTTTTGAACAACTTTTTCAAAATCAGGTAACTCCTTAGGCAATCTGTCTTTCAAGGCACCTGTGAAAATTATGGATTATTATAAACGCTATAATATACGTAGGTACCTATAACATATACAGGTAGTTCAAAAACTTACTTTTCAAAATATTGATTCGATCTTCATCCAATTTAGATTTTGGTGGAGGGGCATCTGTTCTATTCCTCCAACAGTTTGGTACCCCTCCACACAAGGACCCATTCTGCAGCTCTGCTGCAGAAAACAGAACAACCAAACCGTTAACAACAAACTTGCTAAGGCTTTCTTTACTAATCTTCTGGATCGTATCCATACGATTTTGAAACTGCAGCAAACAAACAAATTTGTTTTTATTTTTCAGCAAAAGTATTTTTCAAACTCACTATAATATGCATTTACATGGATATATACACATACCAAACAAATTTGATTTTCCTTTTCTTTGGTCATTGCCTCCGGCTTCTGCACATATTATATATAAAATTCATCAAAAAGTGAAATCACAAAATACACTAAATAAACTACCTATACGACTGTCTAGATAGTTTGCCGCAGTAGGACGTGGTTTTTTTCGCCAATTTGATAAGCCTATAGACTCTCGAATAAAATTTTTTCAAGACTCTAATTTTTTAGGCTCCAAAATTTTCTCGACTCACAATTTTTTTCACTCTTTAATTTTTTAAAATTTATATGGACTCAATTTTTTCTCTCAACTAGAATGTTTTTTTCCGCTTGAAATTTATAAAAAAGTTCTGAAGTCTAGAAAAAATTCTAGTTGAGAGAAAAATTGGGTCGAAATAAATTTTGAAAAACTGTTAATTTTACTGTAATTAATCGATATATACGCGGTCGTTTTTCGTGTAAAATAGTTGGCTACGGCCTATAATTTATTTTTTTTATATTTATATTCGTGTTCGTTCGTTCGTTAACCCGCGACCGTTTGTATCGTTTTGTACCTAACGTCGGATAGGTCAATGTACTTTTCTTTTTCTGTTTCGATTTTCTTTTTAGAAAATTGAAATCAGTTTTGTATTTTTTTGTAAAAGAAATGTCTATTTATTCGATAATAAATAGTTAAAAGAAAATCTGCGTTATTTTTCATTCGTTGAAAGTTTTCTTTTTTCGTAATTTTGCGTAAAGGACGATGTCCGTAAACGATACTTGTTGATTGGTCGACGTGACCGTAAATTTCGATTTTGAGCTACGTGCCTGTCTCGCCGCGAGAAAATCATAACGAGAAAATCTACGTTATCGTAGATCGAGCTTTTCCGAACCATCGGAAAAGTGGGTATCCTATTTCCAGCTTAAACCGAAGTTTAAGTCTGGAAAATCTATCGTAAAGGTCCCCGAAGCGGATCCCGACCGTACTAGCTGAAAAGCTGCGAAAAACAGAATCGACCAATTAGGAAGCTCTATCTTTCGTCTTACGACCAATCATCGCGTTCCAGTCGAGTTTCCCGACTTTTCCGAAGGAACGGAAAACTCAAAATTTTCAAGGTATCGATTCTACGATTTTTCACGCTCCTTTCGACTAAAAAGTCGATATTTCTTCATGGTAGCAAAGTATCGTGGTTCTTGTGAAACGGCGAATCGACTCTGTATATGATACCTCGTCTGTCGAAGCTCATTGGTCGAGGCGACGCTGCAAACGATACTTCCAACGAAGAAGACTTCCGTGGTTTTCCAGCGTCGAGCGAAGCTGAAAAAGTGTTAACTCGATCATAAAAACGTAAAATTCGAAAACGGTTATCGAAAGAACTGAATACTTCCCTCGTCGGTCAATCTTCTGCGTCGCCGATACCGTCAGCTCCGTGCATCGTATCAGCCAATAACGAATCCGACGCAGCGTCGATCATCTCCAACGACCAATCCGAAAGCGAGAAATCTGCTACGTGCTCCGAAAACGAATCGTCAGCATCCGAAATGGCTTCTGGAGAATCGTCGTCGAATATTCCAGCGCACTTGATCTTCAATGGTACCGACTACATCATCTGGAAGAAGCGAATCAAATCGTTACTATTGGCCAAAGATCTCGAAAAGGCTATCACAACGAACGGTGGGGCTACCGATAAAGAGAAAAGGAAAGCCTACTTTGAAATCGTTAGCCACACAACAAACGCGGTTTTCCGGCTCATACGCGAAGAGAAGGACCCCGAAAAACTCCTTAACGAACTCGACGAACGATATGCTAAGGAGAATCAGCAAATTGTAATCGCCTGTCGTGCAAAATTGGCGGCCCTCGATATCGACAAATTTAAGTCCGCTACCGATTACTGCGACGAGGTGTCCAGCCTAGTGAACCAGATGGAGGCCGCCGGTACAAAAGTTCCGAAGGATGAGGAGTATGCGTTTTTGAACTCTGGACTCAAAAATATCGAGAAATGGAAGTCTGTAAAAAAACCGGCAGAAGCCCTTTTGAATATCGCGCCCGCCGACCCTAAATTTCTGAGGGGATTGTTAACCAGCGACGAAGATAAATTTGAAAAAGCAGCGACGAATATCAACAAAGGCTCGGCGTTAGTAACTTCAGCATCGAATAATCGTGGTTCGAACGATCGTAAGCCGCGTCCGAAATGTGCCAAGTGTAAAAAGCTCGGCCATCTCGCGAAGAATTGCTGGGCCAATCGAAATCAATCGCCGAGAGGAGAAATAAAGTGTTATCGTTGCGGTGGTACCGGCCACATAGGAAAGCAGTGCCCTCGGTATGGTGATGAAGCGAATTCAAAAAGGTCTGAACCGAGTTCCAGCTCCAGTTCGAATTCGCCGGCGCCGAAATCTCCATCGAATACCGAATCGTCGAATCGTCCGAAGGCTCTTATGACATCCGAAGAAAATGTAGCGCTAATTTCGACCGTCGGTGAAATCGTCTTCGTGCTCGACACCGGCGCCACTAGCCACATGATAAACGTACCCGGTATTTTGGTCAACGAAAAGCCAGTAACGTCGAACGCTGAAATTATCGTCGCGAAACAAGATACAGCCATCGTACGATCGTCGGTTGGTGAGTTACCAGTCACTAACGATAGCGGCGTAAATTTCTTGATGCAAAACGTAAGTTATATCTCCGATCTATCGTACAATTTAATGTCCGTTAGCCAGATTCGTCGTCTGGGGTACGATACCGTAATCGCCGACAAAATTTCGATCGTTCACCGCGATACTGGTGAAAAACTAACTGATGTTTTCGAACAGTCGAACGGTTTGCTTACTGTTAAATTTAAGCTAAATAATATTACTGATAATTTCGATTTCGCGTTAAACGCTTTATGGCATCGACGATTAGGCCATCCAAGTAGATTGGTTATGTATAAAATACCCGATATTAGTTGTACCGAACATGACTGCCTTCTTACGAACGACTGCGATACGTGTGCTAAAGCGAAGCAGCATCGTGGGCCTTACAATACCGAGCGCGAAAAGGCAAAGCAACCGTTGGACATAGTCCATGTCGATGTAATGGGTCAGTTGAGCGCCGGTATCGACAGCGAAAGGTACATTCTCGTATTCGTCGATGATTTTACTCACTATGCGGTAACGTTCGCGATAACGGCTAAATCGCAAGTCGGCGAATTTTTCGAAAAATACGATAACATAGTAACGAATCTATGGAATCGTCAAATTAAGCAACTACGTTGCGACAGCGCGACCGAGTTTATAGGAGGTAAATTTCGCGAAGTGATCGAAAAAAAAGGTATGCGATTAATGGCTTCGGAGCCTTATGAACACGAACATAATGGTACGGCCGAACGTTTTCTACGTACCATTAGTGAAAAGCTTTGTTCGCTTCTTTTTGATTTGAAGCTCCCTCGTCGATTTTGGCAGTACGCGTTGTACACGGCCACCTTTTTGTATAATCGTCTTCCGTGTTCTGCTATCGCCGATAAAAGCCTGTATCGTTTATGGTTCGATCGCGATCCTACTTTTCAGTACGTTCGTATCTTCGGTTGCGTCGCTAGGGAATTTATTCCTAAAGAAAAACGTACAAAGTTAGATCCGAAATCCGTCGAAAAAATGTTAGTCGGTTATACAGAAACAGGTTACATGTTACTCGATGTACCGTGTAATAAACTATCGTATTCGTCAAATGTAATCTTCAATGAAAATCAGCTCTACGCTGATCGGTTAAATGAAAATTCGTACGACGGTACCCTAAATCTTGAACCTGAAACAATCGAAAACTCGTTAGTCGCGATAAAATCCAATCTGTGTAACGATGACGATCAAATTGAATACTCTGCGTTAATAGCTACCGAGCAGGGCAAAGAACTCACGTATGAAGAGGCTGTAAACGGTCCTGAAGGTAACGAGTGGAAGAAGGCGATCGAGGAAGAATTGAGAGCTATGGCAGTGAAAGATGTCTGGTACGAAGTAACCGAGGACGAGCTTGAAGGCAAGGACTTTTCCAAAGTCGATACGAGATGGGTTCTGCAAAAGAAAATCTCGGTTAATCACGTCGTAAAATTTAAAGCTAGATTAGTTCTCCGAGGTTACAAGGACTCTCACCAATACGAGCTGGATGAGACCTATGCGCCGACTGCAAACGTATCGATCGTCCGTGGTATCGTCTGCGTAGCCACCGTAAATAAATGGAAACTCCGTTAAGCCGATGTATCGACGGCGTTCTTAAATGGCGAAGCGACTCGTATGATTGTCTTCGATCCACCAAAAGGATCCTCTGTAAAACGCAAAATTGTATTCGTGTTAAAAAAGTCCCTTTATGGACTCAAAACTTCGCCACAGAACTGGAACAAAAAATTAAAGAAAATTTTAGAAAAATTAGGTTTTGAACAGTCTGCAAACGATCCGTGCGTCTACGTTAATAAAGAAGGCGATAAAACTCGGTGTATTTTTGTAATTTTCGTCGATGATTTCCTTATAACCGGTTCCGACGCCGAATTAATCGAGTGGCTGATCAATCAGCTAAATAAAGAATTTGGAATTCGAGATCTAAAAGAACCAGAAAAGTTCATCGGTATCGAAATCAAACGTAAAAGTGACGATGTAACGTACTTACATCAAAAATTGTATATCCGTGAATTAATCGTGAAATATGATCTTGAAGACTCGAATCCGATATCGTCGCCGATGGAACCCGGCTTAAAAATCGAAGACAAACGGCTGGACAAATTGTTCGAAACGAAAGTTTGTGGTATCCTAGGATCGTTATTGTATCTATCGCGAGGTACTCGTCCCGATATCGCGTTCGCCGTTAATTTCCTGTGTAGATTTCAGCATCTCGCTAATGCTGAAATTTTTAATTATGCTAAACGTATCATTAGGTATTTAAAAACGACTATTGATCGGTCGTTAGTTTATAATTCGAATTACCTTAATGTATCGTATCCGCTTAAATTGTATTCCGATTCTGACTTCGCCGGTGATGACTCCGATCGTAAATCGACTACCGGTATCGTCGTTATGTTAAATGGAAATATCGTCGACTGGATCGTCCGTAAGCAGAATTGTGTAGCACTATCGTCGGCGGAAGCCGAATACGTAGCTTTATCGACGGCCGAAAAAGAAGCTAGATCGTGGATTAATTTACTCGATAGTCTCGATTTGGTCACCGATGTCGTACCGATCTTCTGCGACTCAAATGCAGCTATCTCGATAGCAAATACAGACGAATCTCGTCGCACCCGACATATTGATGTATCGTATCATCATATTTGCGATCTTATCAAATCCGGTGTCATTCACATCGTGAAAATTTCATCGAGTGATAACATCGCCGATCTATTGACTAAATCGACCAATAGGATCGTCTTCGAACGCTTGTCGAATGAAATTTTCGATTTTAATAAAAAATAATTTATCGTCCGAGGGGCGGTGTTAATTTTACTGTAATTAATCGATATATACGCGGTCGTTTTTCGTGTAAAATAGTTGGCTACGGCCTATAATTTATTTTTTTTATATTTATATTCGTGTTCGTTCGTTCGTTAACCCGCGACCGTTTGTATCGTTTTGTACCTAACGTCGGATAGGTCAATGTACTTTTCTTTTTCTGTTTCGATTTTCTTTTTAGAAAATTGAAATCAGTTTTGTATTTTTTTGTAAAAGAAATGTCTATTTATTCGATAATAAATAGTTAAAAGAAAATCTGCGTTATTTTTCATTCGTTGAAAGTTTTCTTTTTTCGTAATTTTGCGTAAAGGACGATGTCCGTAAACGATACTTGTTGATTGGTCGACATGACCGTAAATTTCGAATTTTGAGCTACGTGCCTGTCTCGCCGCGAGAAAATCATAACGAGAAAATCTACGTTATCGTAGATCGAGCTTTCCGAACCATCGGAAAAGTGGGTATCCTATTTCCAGCTTAAACCGAAGTTTAAGTCTGGAAAATCTATCGTAAAGGTCCCCAAAGCGGATCCCGACCGTACTAGCTGAAAAGCTGCGAAAAACAGAATCGACAATTAGGAAGCTCTATCTTTCGTCTTACAACCAATTATCGCGTTCCAGTCGAGTTTCCCGACTTTTCCGAAGGAACGGAAAACTCAAAATTTTCAAGGTATCGATTCTACGATTTTTCACGCTCCTTTCGACTAAAAAGTCGATATTTCTTCAAAAACAAACAAAATTTAGTCGAAAAAAATTTCAAGTCTTGAAAAAAAATTACAGTTGAAAAAAATGTTTGTTAAGAAAAAAACGGTTGAAAAAAATTTGAGCCCAAAAAATTGAGTCTTGAAAAAATCTTAATCAAGACTTTCGTAATTGATGAGACAAAAAATACTATGTCCTGCTACGGTGAATAATCTAGACAGTCGTCTAAACAATTTGCTATAACTACCTATATGCATATTGAAACATAAGCTTAGGGGATCTTGGAACCTCGTGTTAAATTTTTTTCTCAAAATTTTTTCAATTCTAAACGCTTCGAGGATTGCTGCGCCGCGAGCATCCGGCTGTAATAGTACAAAAAATAGTCGTAATTATTCAAAATGAAACGTAAAATCGGCAATGGGTGAGAAAGATATGAATTGCTTACTTGAACGGGATAGGGCGCGTCGAAATTCATTCGGTTGTTGCGGTTGCGGCGTGCAGCCATGGTACAGGAATGGAAAATAGCGTAAAAAGTAAAAATATAAAGAAAGGTTAAGAATTCAATGGCGTAAAAATATATAAAAACATTCAATTTCGTAAAAATATAGAAAACGTAAAGAATTTATATAACACGAGGTCGAGGTGTCGTAGTCGGTAGGTAGGAAAAACGCGCATCAGAAGAATAAAGGGTTGGGATGTAGATAGGGTGAAGGAGGGGAGAGGTTGAAAAATTTGAATTTCGTAATTTTCTCGAGTAACTAATACTTGCATTTGCTGACAGAGTGGTAAAAATAGAGTTGTTAAAAAAAACTAGTAATTTCCACAAAACTACTAGTTTACTACTAGTTGTTTTGTAAAAAAATTACTAGTCATTTAGAAAAAAACTAGTAGTTTTTTAAACACTGCTAGTTTACTACTAGTTGTTTTGAAAAAAAAACTACTAGTCGTTTTTAGTTTTTCAAAAAAACTACTAGTTCTTTTCGTAAAGGTATATACGAAAAATCCAGCTTTTTTAAAGAATATTTTTCAAACCTAGAATTGAAAAAAAATTGCTACATTCTTGAAATTTTTTCAATCTAAAATTTCTTCGGGTATACATGTTCCAAAAAAAAAAAAAGATACATGAGAAAAAATTTCATTTATTCTATAATGAAATTATAGCATTCTACAGCGAAAGTTATACTGTACCTACCTATTTCTTTGGAATTTCAAAGTATGAAAAGTGACAGGATTGGATGAAAAAAAATTGAGTTGAAATAATGTTTAAAGGAAATTTTTTAGCTATAAATTTTGAAAAACTATTGAGAAAAAATTGTTGTGCATTAAAAGTTTAGGTATAAAAAATATTCAATTTTGAAAAAATTTCAAAGTCAAACTAAAATGAACAAAAATTATACTTAAAATTGGAAATTGAGGATAATTTTAAAGCTGGAGAGAAATGGAGAAACAATTTTACAATCTGAATAAATTTTGTTAAAAAGGGTACCGGCGGTTAAGATAGGCGAATCTGCCCCCGAGCTGAAATTTGAAATGTTAATGGAAAATTTTCAAATTGTTTTTTTTCTGAAGGTTCTAGCTCCCCTCCATGATGTCTTGGAAAAAAATGATAAATAAAAAAATTGTTTGTTTTTAAATTCTCTACAATTTTTGTTTCAACTTTTTTTTCGTAAGGGCGTAATTTCGAAAGTTATAGCTGAAAATCCAAAATTTGAACCCCCTCACCTCCCCGAAAGGGGGACAAAATATTCCCCGATTTTAGGGAAAGTCGGGTATGTTGAAATACACCCTCTACAAAGCTCGAATACGAACTTTCCCGTTTCCGGGAATTTTTTTTGGGTCAAAACCTAAAATGACCGTACTAAATGTAAAGGGTACATTATTGAAAAAAAAATCGTTGACCCAAAACTGAATTTTCAAAATTTGAGTGCCTTGATCATACAAATGGAGTTCATTGAAGTAGTTTGAGCTGCTGAAAATAAATCTGTTGCAAATTTTTTCGTATGACAATTTCGTATGGAAAATAAAGTGAGATATTCAATTTCGAGCCTTGTGCTGTACTTATTTGGACTTGAAATTACCAAAATCGCGAAAAAGAGATGAAATGAAGTGAAAATCTGACAAGTCGTGCATAAATACGTATTTTGGAATATAATTACAAAAAAAAATTTCGGCCAAAAATGACCATTTTATGAGTGAAAAACGCTGTGAAAACGTGGTTTTTCGCATTTTTCAAGGTGTTCCACCACCTAAAAAATTCTGAAAAAATATCATGATGTACATAGAGCCTAGGTACATGAAATATTTTTTTTTCTAAATTGCACCTCTGAAACATCATGTGGAAAACTCGCTTGAAAAAATCATCAAAAAATTTTTTCAAACCACCCACTGATACCCTCAGTATAGGGTACACTTCACGAAAATTTGAAAAAATTTGGTGAAAAACTCGCGGAAATAAAAATTTTTAATGGAAAGGCTGAAAAAAGTAACGTTTTGTCCAATAACTGGAGCTAGGAGTGGAGTTGGGGGCCAAAATTTTTACCACGTGGTTTTCAGACCCTAAGAACCAAATTCCACCGGTTAGTTTCGAATTTCAGCTCGGGGGCAGATTCGCCTATCTTAACCGCCGGTACCCTTTAAGATTTGAAAAAAAATTGGTTTGAACGAATTTTGAGTACAATTGCTGCTGAATAATTTCGGAGTTGAAAAAAATTTTAAAAAGTTCAGAGTTTGAGAAAATGATGAATTTTTTTTAGAAAATTCTAAGAGCACTAGCAAGCGAGATGGACATAAATCAACGTTTTTTAGTACTCGGAGAGTCAATTTTGATTTTTTTGGACCAACTTTCACCACTTCGGAACTTCCAAAATTTTTGTGACATATAGTTATAAATAAATAGCACTTATTTTGAAGAAAAATATTCAAGTGCTTCTTTGACCATTCATTACAAAGGGGAGGTTCAAAATTTTAAAAAGGGGATAACTCGAAGAAAAATTGCCCAAAATTTAGAAAAAAATTGAGTTTTTCCAAACTTCTAGAAGCTATCTAAAAAAAGGCGGAATTTTTATAGGCATTTGGAGAAAAAGAAAAAATTTATGAAAGAAAACACATTTTGGCCCCTCTCTTTAAAATACTTAAGCTGGAGGTCCAAAATCATTCTAAAAATCATTTACTGGAATGGACAACATTTTTGGGGTATCAGCGAATCAAAAAAAAATTAAAATATTCTGACATAAAATCGACGTGATGAGTCCGCGTTGATATGAAGGGAGAAAATTGGGTTATGGAAAGTTATAATTGTTATATTGGTATTGCATGATTTCTATGTAGAGTTTCTCAAATTGGGGTGTGTAGTAAAATTCTTCAGGGTAAGGGGAAATAGAATCAAAATCAGTTGAAAGTTCATTTCTAATGATGGTAATTAAAGGGAGGGAACATTCAAAAAGTAGGTGGTATGGTGTTTCCTTTTCTATTTTGCAGCGACATAATGGAGAATTTGATTTTTTAATGAAATTTAAATATTGTTGAAAATTACCGTGGCCTGTGAAAATTTGTGCTGTGTGATATGGAGTTTCAAACGAAGAGGTGTAAAAGGGTTCAAGTTTGGGAATAAGGATGAAATTTTTAAGATTCGTCAGTGATGAATACTGTTTCTAAAATAATCTAACCCCACGTCGACTTTCCACTTACCTATTTTTTTCATTCTGTTACAGTTAAATGGCGGAACTCAACAAGGAATTGTAAAACTGACCGCAGGCGGAGTAGCTCGCAACATTGCCGACGCTTTAGGTAAATTACTGCCCGACGCTCGGCCCGCATTTATCTCAGCCATAGGAAATGATTCGATGGGCCACTTGTTATGGAAATCAATAGAACACGTGGTAAAAATAATCTTCATTCGTTGCTACGAGTATATACCTTGTCTAAGCTCTTACCACGCCAGTCTCATCTCTGTTCTGCCAATTCGACCACATCGTAGCGTGATCTTAGGCTCGTACCCTTTAATAAAATTGAAATTCCGACGCATAAATCAAGCGGTAACACGAGCCGAAGCCTCTGTAACACGTTACCCTGAATGTAGAATTAGTACTGTGTATAAAATTGCTATTCAAAAAGCTTCTCCGACCTTGAAGTTTTTGTATAGTCTCCGAAACCTGCGGAGATTTCATAGGCAACAGTATAAATAGGTGGTTTTAATCCATTGTACGAGTAATTTTCAAAACTCTCCAAATTACCGCGCTTAAAACTTTTCGCCAACTTTCAATACGCGGCAGTATTGTTAAATGTTAATCTGGGCTGTACACCCTGGCGTATTTTAATAGCCTCGTGTATCAAACCCAAATACCCTCTTAGCCTTTTTAACGATCGCCAATCAGATCGAACTTGACGGTTCGTTGAGTACGTTGAAATAATTCCGAATTCGGGTTCGAGCTCGTTGCTTTTGAATTTGCCATGTGAAAAAGAATACAAGTTCAGGGTGTCTACTGAGTACGAGAAGTACGAAAATTCGAAAAAGTATCAGTTTTGCTAAACGAGTTCAAAAGTATGAAAAAGTCTAAAAAAAATTTTTGGCTGAAAACTGGAATGTTGAAAAAAATTATGAAATTTAAGGTTTTGATTGTCTTTTTCCGCAAATTCGATCGCTTCACTCGGAATCAATTTTTTCTTCAACACAATTAACGAGAGGATGCCCGTCTAAATATACTCACAGGAAGGACGATTTCTTTTCGTGGGGTGCACTTTCCACCGCAGCAATGTTTTTTTATAAGTCCAAATTTTTTCGTCAGTTTTTCAATGTTGAAAATTTTCAATTTTTTTCTAATCCTAAAATTTTTTCGAAGGTACTCTGACATTTTCTCTTGGAAATTTTTCCGACTTGAGCATTTTTTCCCTCAAAACCTAATCCAATTCTCTAATTTTTTCAGCAATAATCAATTTTTTTCTTAATTTTTTCTAACACTTAAAATTTTTTTTCGATATTTTTCCCAAAATTTAATTCAATTCTCAGAAATTGCTTTTCAATTTTTCTAACTTTGTGAAATTTTTTCAAAATGTTTTCCATTTTTACCTCGAAAAATTTTTTTAGCTCAAAATGTTTTCTTGATTTTTTTGATTTCCAAAGTTCTTTCCTTCTTTCCCAATTCTTACTAACCCTAAAATTTTTTCTTAACATTTTTTCGAACTCTAAAACTTTTTCTCGAAATTCAATCCAATTCTCGAAATTTTTTCAACTATACCTATTACAGGGTGTCCAATTGCCCATTCTCTGGAAAACCGGGAAAAGTCAGGGAATTTTCTTTGGAATTTTTCTAAAATTCCAAAAAAGGATAAATCATTTAGAACAGTGTTTCGTTGCTTATTTTATTATAAATTTTGCAAAAAATTATGAAATTGATATTGAAAACGCATGTTTTTGTTCCATTAAATTATGAATTATTTAGAAAAAAATTTCCCTCGCTACGCTCGGAATAATTTACACTCTTTTTTTCTACAGAATTTATCTAAAATTCCAAGTTTTTTGGAAACTTACTTTTTAATGAGATGTGATAAGAAAGGAATGCCATGATGCCCTTGACCACGATGTTGAAAAAAAAGCGGAGGGAATGGAAGAGAATTCGAAATTAGTGGTCATGTTTTAGAAAACATGTATGAGGGAAAAGTGGTGAATTTTCATCTTTTGAAGATCTTTTTTCGCAAAAATTTTCGCCCCTCGCTTCGCCCGGGCTCAACGCGTTCATGTTTCCATAAAATGATTTATATTTTACCTCCTCATTGCCTTTTTTATTTATTGGTACAAACTAAAAAATTGCAAGGGATTGCGTGAATTTATAAATTTGAAGCATGTGTTTTTAATTTTGGAGGAGGGGGAGGAGGGTAAAATATGCTGAAATTTTTCAATTTCCAGCCCGGAAAAATCTGAATTTTCATTTGCTTGATTTGGTAGACACCCTGGCATAATTTATTTCATTTTTCAAAACTTAATTTTGCGTTGAAATACTTGGTTTTAACTTTTTATTAGAAATTCTTTCTCTAGGTAATAAATTCAAATTTTCAAATTTTTGTGGTGAGGGAGAGTTGGGCGGGCTCGAAAATTTTCAGAATTGAATTTTAATCTTTTTTTGGTCCGAAGAAAAGCATTTAAAGAGCTCGTAAAAAGTACTTAGGGATTTTGAAAAAGAAAATCGTTAGGCCCCCATGCATTGTATATCATTCTTACCAATGCAAAATTTCGAGATGTAAGTACATCACGTGAAAAATCACCCCCGTCCCTCTCCTCTTTGTTTACGAATATCATATTTAAAAGGTCTGGAAAAATTTGAAAAATTTGTCTGGAAAACGCGGAAAAGTCAGGGAAATTAATTTCTGAAATATAGTGGACCTGGACACCCTGTATAATAAACTTTTTTCTCAATTTTTTCCTCCTCTGAAATTTTTCCGCAAAATTTGATCCAATTCTTAAATTTTTCCCCAATTTTTTTCAACTTTAAGTATATAATTTTTTTGAAATGTTTTCTATTTAAATTTTTTCAACCCTAAAATTTTTTTCAAATCTTCAAAATTTTTAAAACTGTCCTCCCGTTTTTCCTGACCCTGCAATTTTTTCTACATTTTTTCGTTTTTTGAAAATTCGTCTCAAATTTTTTTCTTGAAACCTTCAAGCTCAAATTTTTTTCCAATCCCAAGCATGGACGATGACATCATGTCTTGCGTGTAAAAAAATTCACCATTTAAAAAATGAAAACTGATTCGAAAAATTGTGGAATAGGAAAAAATTTTGAGAAAAATTCTAGAGTTGGATTAAATTTTGAGAGAAAATTTCATAGTTCGAAAACATTGTTGTGAAATATGTTAGAGTGTGAAAGAACAAAGAAAATTGAATGGAAATTTTTTTTGAAGAAATTTTGGCGAAATATCGTGGGATGTGGAAGGAATTTGAAAGAAAATTTCGATTTGGAAAATGTTTCAGAGTTCTAAAAAATTTTAGGATTGCGGGAAAAAACAGAGAGGAAATTTTAGTGTTTGAAAAAAATGTCAGAGTTCGAAATAATATTGGAAGAAATTTTCAGGTGTATACATAAAAAAATTGAAAAATTTGAATGTTGTAAAAATGATGAAAAATATTATTGGGCTTGAAAAAAAACACGTTACTTCGATACTACTGGATAAAAAAAAGTGCACATCATGAAAAGTAATCGTTCTTCCCGTGAGTATACTTGGACTCCCGTTTAATGGAACAAACTGGAAAATTTGCAGGTGATTGCATAAAATGTATCGATTTGAAACACGTATTTTTATAAAGGGGTAAGGTAAGCAAAAAATTGTGAAAAAATTTAAAATTTTCAGTCCGAAAATAGTCGGAAAACTGTAGAATCTTTTATTTTTGTAATATAGTAGACGCTTCGAAGTTGTAAAATTTTATAGGTTGAGAAAGATTTGCATCACCTTCGGTATTATCAATTTATCAAAACCAAAGTTAATGTTTATACGAAAAAAGCCACCGTCGTGATATTCGTTCACGGTAAGGTAAACATGGTCGTATAAAATTGCGTAATGTAGTATGAAAGTTTTATACTAGGTGTAATCTCGAGTATATCAACCAAGATAAATGAATAAGACAAGGGAGAAGCGGGTTTTAAAAGCTGCTGCGAGCGGCTAGGATGTAAAACGACTTAAGATTATGTAGATATTCGGATTTATGTTCGCCTTTTAATGACCGAGCGTGTTATTTTAAATGGCGTAATCTGACGGATAAACAAAGTAAATGAGAGTTGAATTTCCGCCTCTGCCAACTCGGTGGATGTTAAATTTCGGTCATGTAGAAAATTTACTTACGCGTCGTATAAAGTGTTGAAAAAGACGGTGTAATTTGGTGCAGTAGACGGTGGAAAAAAGAAAGGAATCGTGTGGGAGAATTAGGAGGGAAAATAGGTAGAGTTTTCTGGTTTCTTGACTTTTGTGCCCTTTTCAAGTATCGTGTTTTGTGACTCGTGTCTGGTTTTATGCGTGGTTTGGGTCGTGTGCTCTCGTATGTCATATTTTCTGCGGTGTTTTTTACGCTGGGCCTGTCTCGAGGGATAGAGACGGTTTAACGAAGATGAAAGGGGTGGGAGTAGAATTTGAAAATGTCGGGTAATACCATTGTTCAAACTGTTTTGTTGAATAATTTTCAGCCCAATTACGAAAAAAAATTCGGGACGAAAAAATCAGTTGGATTCTTGTAGGCGTGAATTCTAGTTTTAAGAAATTGTGTAGGTAGGTATTGCGAATTTTGAATTTTTTCAATGGAACAATTGGAGGAGAGAACCTAAAATCTCCATTTTTCGAAAAGTTCTATAAGACCAAATATTTTCAAAGTTTGGGAGGGGGCACTTCTTTGACTCCGAATATTTGTTTGCTTCAGCTTACTAAACTTACTATGATCACGATCGAGCTGTATGATTTCTCAGACTTCATACACGATCTGGTAAGAAATGATCAGAGTTGAAGCATTTTGAGTTCAATTTACCTTTCATCGAACCAAGGTTTTTGAAAAAAAAGTAGTCTCAATTATTTTTGAAGCATCATCTCCCTTTCTCCATCCAAATGGGTTATAATTTCTCGAAAAAAACAAAAAATTTTGCCCTACTTTCTTTTGAGCATTTATTGAGAATTTTTTAAAATTTCGCCTCAAATTACCTAATTTGCTTATTGGATGATAACAGCGATTGAAAAATTTTGATAAGTATTTTTTGAGAACCCTGGGACTGAAATTTCTTAGACCATGAATTTTATTTTACTTGCGGAATGTTAATCCCATTTTTATGGGCCAAGTGTAAGTTTTTAAAAATATTCAGGTGAAAAAATTCAATTTTAGGCTCGAAATTCTCAACAAAAAAATTTTAATCACAAGTTTCGTTTCATTTGCAAAATTTTAGCTCATTTTAATGGGTTGCAAGATTTAAAAAAAAAACTCCAAGAAATTTTAATTATGGTTTTTGTTTTCTTTACGAAATTTCAATACATTTTGACAGATAATACGGACTTTTTAGGTTTTGACATGGTTTTGACCCAAAAAATATTAGCAGAAAGGGGAAGTTTCGGATATAAGCTCAGTAAGACATGTATTTCAATATTCCCGAACTTCCCTAAAATTGGTGAATATTTTGACCCCTTTTTGGGGGTTGAGAGGGTTTAAATTTTGGTTTTTCGGTCATAACTTTCGAAATTACGCATTTACGAAAAAAAAGTTGGAACAAAAATCGTAGAGAATTTAAAAACAAATAATTTTGTTATTTACAGTTTTTTCCTAGGACGTCAAGGAAGGGAGCTGGAGCCTTCCGAAAAAAATCAATTTTGAAAATTCCCTATTACCAGAAATAATTTTCAAAAATCGGGATAAATCGACTTTTGGATGCGGTTTTTCTGCATAGTATATCCCATTACTATGTAGAACAAGAAAAATGTATAGCCGACTCCTCATCTCAAAGTAGGGGGGGTGGACCCTCTGTAGAAAAAGTCGAGTTTTCCCCCAAGCATAGTTCAGCTACAGTGAAAAATTCGAAAAATTGGTTCAAACAAACATTGTAGAGCATTAAAAGACGAACATTTTACTTTTTTTACTTTTTTTCTACGTGGTCTTGGGGGCGAGTTATCGCAAAAAGAAAAAAAATCGGCGCAGCGTTCAAAAATGTTTTACGAATTTTGTACCTTGTCTTTTGGGGTCCAATTTAGGTTCAAGGGTTAAATGATAATAAAAATCGAGTTCAGTGATCACAAAAACCCCAGAAATCCACTTTTTGGGCTATCGGTTCGCTAGATTTTATACCAGATCTACACATGTGTAATTTATTGAGTTGATGAAAAATTTTTGAACGCCGCGTCGCTTTTTTTATTTTTGCGATAACTCGTCCCCAAGACCACGTAGAAAAAAATTTAAAAAAGTAAAATGTTCGTCTTTTAATGCTCTACAATGTTTGTTTGAACCAATTTTTCGAATTTTTCTACAGAGGGTCTACCCCCCTACTTTGAGATGAGGAGTCGGCTAAAATTGATTTTTTTCGGAAGGCTCCAGCTCCCTTCCATTACGTCCTAGGGAAAAACTGTAAATAACAAAATTATTTGTTTTTTAATTCTCTACAATTTTTGTTCCAACTTTTTTTTCGTAAATGCGTAATTTCGAAAGTTATGGCCGAAAAACCAAAATTTGAACCCCCTTAACCCCCAAAAAGGGGTCAAAATATTCACCAATTTTAGGGAAGTTCGGGAATATTGAAATACATGTCTTACTGAGCTTATATCCGAAACTTCCCCTTTCTGCTAATTTATTTTGGGTTTGGGCGTTATTTTAGCTAAAAAGTCCGTATTAAGATTGTGAGGTGGGTTTTAAGTAATATCAAAACAAAAAAAAATTAATTCAAGGCCCAAATCTCAGAAAATGATGGAAAAAAATTATCACGATTTCTGTTTCTCTCACAAAAATTTTTAACACGTTTTAATGCATCACGGAGTACTTACTGTTTTAAGAAATTTGAGTGAAAAATTTAATTTGAGGCTCAAGGCTCGCAATTTTCAAAAAAAGTTGAAAAAATTTTCAACCAAGATGTTTATTTAGTTATACGATCTATCAGGTCGTCGAAGGTATAGTGAAGTTTGAATGATGACATTGCATATTTACGGCAAACCGCTTATGCAATTTTATTAACGTGCATGAAAAGGATTGCCTAGCGCAAGCGTTTGAAGGGGAAATTCTTTTTATTATTGCAGAAAAATGAAACCAACTTCGCGATTGCATTCTAACGTACCATGAAACGCCAAGACTACGGTTTCATCTCCGAAAAAATTTTATTTTTCTAAATTTTTATATCTAACAAAATGTTGCTGTATTAGATGAAGATTTCTTTATTCTGAAGAGAAAATAATCGCTATTTTCGAGTCAAAATTTACATCCAAAGTTGAAATTTTTACGTCCTTTTCTCTGGGTTCTAAAAATGAGCTGATTAGTTTGTGGTCCAATTCTGAGCTCTCAAGTTGAAAGATCACAACTTTTTATTATTAAAAATGCTAAGCAATACGAAACCGATTAAACTGAAATTTTTGTAGCGTATTTGTAATGGGTTCATGCATGTTTGATCAGAATTTAATCTAATTCAGTCTATTAGGACCAAAGAAATTAATTTTTCGAATAATTATTGCTTTTGAATACGTTTTGAGGTTGATTTGGTAACACAGTAACCATCGCCAGAGATTTTTAGAAATAAATTTCCATAGAAAATGAATGCTCAAGGCACCAAAGGTAATCTTTTTGTCTTCGTTTAGTACACACCTACACAAAAAACTTGTTCTCGGTTTTACCTGTCGAGTAAAAAGTGAGTTAGTTTCAAAAATAGTTTTGTTTTCAAATGAATATTTTAATGCATTATTATGCAGTCCGCTATTGAAACACTCGTGTTTCTTGTTTTCGATTCGCCTCCTTCCCCCCACCCGCCACCCCAAAGAAAAATTATTGGATGACGTCAGAATGTCAGAAATACACTTCGTGATGGCCAGTTTAAAATTATTTGGAATATAAAACTGACTCTATCCTTACTTCAAGTTGGTGAGATGAAAAATGCATTCAGGAAACTTTCAAAACATACATTTTAATATCTTACTGAATGGGGGAGCCTCTTCCCCTCCCCTTTGGAGATTATATCTCAATCATTCAAGAAATTGATTTCATAGATCAAAAAACCTGCTATTTTAAATATTAAAACTTTTGAGTTTTATCTCTTTTTGGATCTTTTTTGATTTTTTGAACGAAACAACACGAAAAAAAAAACAGTTTGGACAAAGTAAAAAACATTTATTTTAACAACCCCAACTCGATTTTAATTTTAAGATCTGACTTCCGTTATGCTTTTAAATTTTTAAGGCTGCCCGCCCCCTTTTTTAAATCAATTTTTATTATATTTTCATTATAGTTGATTGCCGATTTTTAAGACATAGGTAGGTATTATTTTTTGGGGAGTTGAAGAGTCGATTTCCTGAATTCAGAAATGTGTGAATTGATCCCATTTTTCTTCGGGTATGTTCGAGTTGATTCCGAACCTTTCTTTCAGCCTATTAATGTTACCCAGGAAATACCACGAAGAGGTATTTTCAATATTTTTTTCAACTTTGAATTTTTTGCTCAAAAGATCCCTTATATTTTCTTCAAATTTTTTTTCAGCCTGTTTTCTTAGAATTGTTTTACTTTTTATATTTTTTTTCAAAATTATTTGTTTCAACTTTAAAATCGGTTTTCAAAAAGTTCAAATTTGGTGCAACTTCAATTTTTTCTCAAAACATTTTGCAATTTCAACACCAAATTTTTTTCCAACTAAAACATTCTTAAATTTTTTCAATTCAGTATTTTCACCCAATTTAAACCCTTTTAAAATCTTTAAGTACTTACCAACATTAAATTCTAAAAGGCTGTTTTTAAATTCCATGGAAATAATTTTAGAGTTGGAAAAAAATTCAAGAAAAATTTCAAGAGTGAAAACAATTTTGCAAAAAAAAATCAGAAAAAGTAGGTAAGTATACCTAAACATGAAAAAAATTAGGCGTTGAAACAAATTTTTGAGAAAAGTGGAAATCAACTCGTACATATCCCGAAAAAAATGAGAATCAATTCATCAATTCGCCTATCTTTTCACATGAATGTTTCGTTGGGGATCAACTCACCTACATCTATTTTTTTTATATTTCTTGGTGTGTAATTTTTTGGGGAAATTTATCGCATTTGTCCATCACCAATTTGTTTTCATTTTGAGAATTTTTTCACGATTTTCAATTTTTTACAATGTTGACATTTTTGGGTCGATTTCATTGATTTTTACCAACTGAAAATCTTTTTAGAAAATCCAATAATTTTTTCAAACTAATATACATGTATGTTTTTTTTCAATGTTACACTTCTTGAAAATTTTTTCTCAATTATTTCAATAATTACAATTTTTCTATTTACAGGACTCTAATCATGTGATCAAAAGTGATGCTCAAAATTCGTCATTTTGCCTAATTCTGTTGGATCAACAACGAGATTGTTCTGTGTCAATTGGTGACATGGCTATTCACGGCTGTATTACTCCGAAAGAGGTAAGTACAAAGTGAAGTTTATTTCGGAATTTCCATTCATGAAACCCCAACTCGATGCCTCTGTAATTCAATTTAGGTCACAATTTTATATTTTTGTACCGATTTATGAAATTTTTCACGCGAATTATTCCTATCCATGAATCGAGAATCAAGTAGTTGTGAATTGTTCGCTATCTGAATGAAAAAATGTCAATGTATACTTTATCACGTCGTAGTGTTCAAATCGAGCTTCAGAGATTAAATTTTTCGCCGGTTTTACATTTAAATTAAAATTTAGGCTTGATAAAAGTTGATCTCGAAATGCACGATTTATTTTTCAAGAGTCGTTGTCGTTCGTCGCTAGGTAGGCACTCGAGTGTTTATTTTTTTAGTATAAATTTTCGCGAATGAAAGTCTCGTTCTCCGGTATTCGGAATTTTTTCATTATTAGAGTTAATATTACTTAGTGGAAGAAATGGGAAAAATCGATGGCGATGTTTGAAGTTGAACGAGGACGAAGACGAGGGAGAAAAAGTAATGAGACGAGATTTATCAGATTTCGTCGTGTTTTTTTTCCTCTTCCGAAACTTGACAAAACAATAAGTCTAAGAGAAAAAATACCATTGTAGACTTTAAGAACCCCTCAACTTAGGTACTTTCGAAACGCATCGATAATAAGCTAATGTGTCGAGCAGAGGGAAAAAATGCTTCGCGAGCAGATCAGCAAAGTGAAAAATTCAATTTAACGCGTTGTTTGAAATTTAATAATATTTGTCGCGAGGTTTCGGGGAGAATTTTACCAAATACACGTTGCAAGTGCTTTAACGATGTGAAGTATCAATTGAAAATTTTTAACGGGGAATTTTCCACTCGTACGTGCGAGTAATTAATCGAACACGACGAAGTGGTATTGTTTTGGAGTATCTTGGTCGTCAATTGTGTTGAAATTTTATTCTGCCTTGTTCGACGAAAATGTAAAGTCAATTCGTGCAATAAGCTTACGAAACTATCTACCTCTTGAAAAATATTTTATTACGGATAAAATTAGAATAAATTGGCCAAAAAGTAAGATTGATTTTATCGTAAAGATATGAATAAAATACGACCAGTATTGTAATTCGAAAAGCAAAACTACGAGGTTTGATTAATGGGTAAATTTTTTAACAATCCGGTTACCGTCGTATAAGTAATGTGTGGAATCCAATGTGTTTATAGATGTACGAATTACGCCCCTTTGGGAAATATACTTTGCTGTTTTGTAATCCTAAAACAATGGATGTGTTTGACATTTATACGGTGCATTTGCTGTTCGCTAACTGCTACCTTTATTCCCACGGATATTCAATATCTCGATAAATTTCACATTTTGCTAACTTTAAATGGATTAAATTTTTAAGGCTGAGAGGGAGGAGGAAGTGAGGTTTGGTTTTTCGAAATATAGGTCGTTTTGTATAGATTTGTGTGCTATTAAAAGAGCATAAAGTGGAAATGAATTGAAAATTTTTGTTATAATTGGTGAAAATTCTTTTTGCTTGATCGTGATCTTGAATAATTTTATTGCTTTGTCTGTTGAAAGTATTTTTCATCTGAGTTGTGTAAAAAATGTTTGTGGATGATTGAATCGGTTTTTTTCTCTTTCAGGTGATGGAACGTGAAGCAGTTTTTGATGATTGTGCCCTGATCGTTATGGATGGGAATTTATCTGCAGATACGATGAGTTGCATTTTGACTCTAGCTCGAGAAAAAAGTATTCCTAGTGAGTATTTATGATGAATTCTACCGATTGGATTCATTTTGAAATACCATTTTCATGTTCAATTTTTAGCAAAATTTTTGAAAACTTTTTATACATTGATTGAAACAAATCATCGTAGAGAAATTTTAAACCCTGATAATAGATTTAGCCTTACTTCAAAATCTGAAGGAAATTTAGATCCTATGATTTTTTTCGTTTTGCTCTAAAAAAAATTAATAATAATAATAATAAAGAAGCTTAAATCGGTCTACAAGAAAAAGTATTCTTGAAAAAAATTTCTTGCAAGTAGGTATTTTGAGAGTGATCAATTACTTTGATAATTTTTTCAAAGTTGAAGGCAAAATTGAAAGAGCCTTTGAAATATCTACTGTGATTTTAAAAGTAAAAAAATTGCTCTATTTTTTTTTTTCGGGGGGGGGGGGGAATATATGATTTCAGTTCTTGAAGAAAAATAATGATTGTTTTTTATCAATATGGATCAGACCAGAAAAAAATTTAAAATTCAATGAAAATTGAATTTTTATACCAAAAAAGGAATGGAAAATACGATTTTGGTAGAAAATGTTTTAAATAAAATTTAATAGAGAAAATTGTTTGTGAATTCTGGTGAAAAAATTCAATTCTATGCCAAGAAATGAATAAGGTAGATGATGGTTAGCTTGCGGTAGCCTTTAGCTGAAGGAAGAACTGAAATTTTGGTGAAAAAAATTTCCAATGAATTCAGATTGGAAAATCGGAATTTTAGTATTGAAAATTTCATGCCAAAATCCTATCAACTGATAAAAAATTATTCTATTGGGCAAATCAAAGGTTTAATAAATTGGTACTGAAGACATTTTTTGAACATTTCCTTGGTACTGATTTTTTAATTCAGACTTCACAAGCATAAGAAATTTCCTTGCAAAAAATTTTTTGAATAAAAAAAAATCGGAGTTTTGGTACAAATATCTCCTTAATGAATTTTTTGGTAAAAATAATTGAAATAAAGAACAAGATTTTGTTCTTTTCGTTCGAATAAATTTTCGTTTACTTGATTTAATTTTCAAGTTAACTAAGTATGTGTATAAAATCACCTATTTTTTGTGCCGAAAGTGATACTTACCTAATAATTTCAGTTCAAAATTTTTCTTAATTAAAAAATCAAAGGTTTAGGAAAAATAATGTTTCTGTTCTCTTTGGGGGGAGGGGGAGTAAAAAGGAATATGAAGCTGGATTTTTTACTTGAAAAATGAAATTTTATTTTATTCTGTAGGAAAATTTAAAGTGGTTTTTTCAAACAGAAAAATATGAATTGAGTTTGAAAATTTTTTTTACTCAAAATTTGCTAAGATTTTGGACAAAAATGCGATGGTTTTTTTTAGAACAAATTTTAATAGAAAAACTTGATGTTTGAAAAGAATTATTTTCAATTCTGTAGTATTTTTCGCACTGATAGATCATAAGAAAAATGGTAAAAAATTCCATCTTCCAAGGATTTTTTACAATAATTTGAATTTTTTGTTGAAGTTTTCCTACTGTTTTTTGATAGCTTTTGACACTTGAAGTCGATTTTCTGAGAAAAGGAACTGCTCTACGAAAAAATTGAATGGAATATAAATTGTGGAGCGTAAAATTTTCTTTTCCCTGCGTCTAATTAGTTCTTTCTGAGGAGGCTTTGCTTTCAAAATATTTTTGTTCAAAGTTAAATTTTTTTTTAATTGAAAATATCTCACAAACTAAGCCTCCTAAGAAAAAAACTAATTGGACTCTACAGAAAGGTAATTTTACGCTCTACAATTTATGTTATTTTCATTTTTTCCATAAGACCCTTTTTTTACCCAGAAAATCGACTTTAAGGGTCAACATTCACTTTAAAAATCTAAATCAAATTTTTAACAAAAAATTCCAATAGTATGAAAAATCTTGACGTGCTAGAATTTTTTCATAATTTTTCTCGTGATCAGCGCGAAAAATATAACAATTACTCATTAAATTGCAAACAGCATTTTATTTTATTCGTTTTGATCACTGTTTTTACTGTTTAATCTTAAATTTAGTGTGATGGAGAAAATGAATCAGCGCTAAATTTTGTTTTTTCAAAAAAAAAATTATATTGCCAACCTTCTAAATTTTAGAAATTTTTGCTACGCCCAGAAAATTTTCAGTTTTCCCCCTCCAAAAATCTTGGGTTTGCTACACCCGGAAAAAATTAGGATGCCACCACTGCCATCTTGTATATAAAATTTTTAATGTTTTTCAAGGATTTGAAAAAACTCATTTTCCTACTTATTGAAAATTTTTCATTGAAATCAATTACTCATCCTCCAGATTGAAATTTCAGTCCTTAGGTGTAGGTAAGTTCATATATTTTTCACTGGAATATAATGTAAAAAGTAGGAATTTTTATTGCCGGAATTTCTTTGAGATGGAATTTGATTAGGAAAAATCAAAAATGTTCCTCTTGAAGAATTCACTATCTATACTGAATTTTTGTTGTAAAGTTGAATCCTACAAATACCTAGAGATTTTTTTACTTTGAAAAATTATTTCATTTTTCTCACACTATACAGGGTGTCGGGTAAGTGGTCTGCCATACTTCATTTTTGGATATAACCGGGTACCACGAAAAAAAAAGTTAGATGAACAAGTTGCATATCTTGAAAATTGAAGGGGCAAATTCTGTTTTTTTAAAAATCACTCAAAATTTTTTTTCAACCATGGGAATGCTTCGAAAACTGAGTAAATTTTCATTATACAGGGTGTTCCACGAATCGTCTGCCAAACGTATTTTTTTGGATATAACTGGGTACCACAAAAAAAAACTTGAGATGAACATGTTGCCTATTTTGAAAATTGAAGGGGCAAATTATTTCATGACTTTTTGCCTATTTATAAAATTGAAGGTGCTACAAAAAAAATTGTTCAAGAAAAATTCTGATCAAGGGAATGGATAGTCCGTTGAAAACTGAAGAAATTTTGTTCTGTAGATGTTTTGCCTAACATCGAAAATAAAGGGCCTAAGGGTCATTAAAAATTGAGAAAAATTGAAAATTTTTTGAAGCTCATTTATTTTGAGTGACCCGTAGCTCCTTCATTTTCGATGTTAGGCAAAAAGTCTACAGAACAAAATTTCTTCAGTTTTCAACGTACTATCCATTCTTTTGATCAGTTAATTTTTTGAGAATTTTTCTTGAACATTTTTTTTTGTAGCATGTTCAATTTTAAAGATAGGCAAAAAGTCATAAAGTGAAAATTGGCTCAGTTTCCAAAGTGCTATCCATTCCTATGGTTGAAAAAAATTTTGACGTGATTTTTTTAGAAGCAGCATTTGCCCCCTCAATTTTCAAAATAGGCAACATGTTCATCTCAAGTGTTTTTTTTGTGGTACCCGTTATATCCAAAAAAATTTGTTTGGCAGACGATTCATGGAACAGGTGCATGACTTTTTGCATAGCTTGAAAATTGAAGGGCTACAAAAAATTTGTTCAAGAAAGTTCTAAAAAAATAAACTAATCAAAGGAATGGATAGTATGTTGAAAAATGAACAAATTTTGTTGTACAGACTTTTTGCCTAACATGAAAAATAAAGGGGCCAAGGGTCATTCAAAATTGAGAAAATTTTAAAAAATTTTGGAGCCCACTTTTTTTGAATAACCCGTAGCCCCTTCATTTTTGTTTTAGGTAAAAAGTCTATAGAACAAAATTTGTTCATTTTTCAACATACTATCCATTCCCTTGATTAGTTTATTCTTTTAGAAATTTTTTCGAACAAAATTTTTTGTAGACCCTTCAATTTTCATGTTACGCAGAAAGTCATATAATGAAAATTTACTCAGTTTTCGAAGTACTATACATTCCCATGGTTGAAATAAAAATTTTACGTGATTTTTTTAAAAACATAATTTGCCCCTTCAATTTTCAAGATATGCAACTTGTTCATCTAACAGGTTTTTTTAGTGGTACCCGGTTATATCCAAAAATGAAGTATGGCAGATCACTTACCAGACACCCTGTAGAAGTACACCTGAACTATTGAAATTGAACATTATTAATTAATTCAATTTTTTTACAGTATGGTTCGAACCAACCGACCACACAATCGCGACGAAACCATTCGAAGCCGACAAATCACCTCATCAAATCCACTACTGCTCTCCGAACCTCCAAGAATTGCAAAAAATCGCCTCGTATCTGACCCAAGCTCCTATCTCGTCGATATCTGTACAAAAAAACAATATAAACGAGGTGATCACCGAAGCTCGAGATTTATCTCTACGTGTCCTATCGACAATACCGAATATTATGGTCACCCTGAGCAAATACGGATTACTGGTACGTCCTCTGGCCTCCGATCGTTTAAAATTATACCCAACAATTACGTGTAAACATAGAGAGATGCCGACGAGTACATTTTGAATTTTGAATTTTAATTTATATTATACCTCGGTCTTCGCACATATGATTAATTGTTTGACAGATGGTGACGTTAAAGCAGGATAACGCGAAAGCGACGTTTTACAAAGCTATTGAACTGAATTGGATAGAAAACGTGTCAGGAGTCGGCGACTGGTATATGAAAAGCTTTCTATTTAATTTAACGTAAATTTTTTTCATTGAAAATCGATCGCAATTCAATGATATCTTGATTGGTGGGTCGTTTCGCGGCCCACAAGGTTTAATCAAACCGATCTTTAATGGCGAATTTGTTAATTACGATGGATTTTTTTTTCACCTTGTTCCGTATTGATTAGCTTGGCATCGGGGTATATTGCTGCCATGCTGAATGGATGCGAGCAAAATGAAAGCGTACGTGTTGGATTGAACGCTGCTGTTCAATCTTTACTTTCAATGCAAACGGTGCCGGATAATTTACGTTATGAAACAATCAAGATTCCGGTATCAAGTATCGAACTACCTATAACAGGTATTACCTACTCGACGTATAAATTTACAACCCTATTTATCTCGTGAAAATACGAATAAAAGTGCCAGCTGGAGAAAGGGATGCTTGCGGCGAGATATTTTGTAACCTTATTTTTATTACTCGAAACACGTTTTTAAGATGGTTATAAAACCTTGGGACAAAACTCAATCAAATCTTAGCCCGAGTTCTGAAACTGTAATAAAATCGCGTCGCGATAAAATGTTATTTCCATTATATCGCTTTAACACGCAATTTTTAAATTTTCAATCTACAAATTGACTCGGCTCGGGTATAATTTGATCGAGGCATTATCGCGTTCCGTCCTGACTCTCTGGTGTCGTCATCGTCATCGTCGTTCGAGTAATATGAGAATATTTACATTTGCAACCGGGTAATTAGGGTGTAGCCTTTTAGAGAGTATTTTTCATTGTAATAAGGGGATTTGGTTTTCATCTTTTAATCTAACCCGTTTTACCCTTATTGTATGATGGATTAATTTGGAGAGTTTTTCTGTTTGTGTTTAGGTGAAATTAACGTGGGATGAAGTATCAGAATGCTGGCGATGGATGTTTGCTGTTCGGTGGAGTTAATTGTTATTCGTGTGTTCGGTTTGGTGAAATGGGGTATTTTTTAGGTTGATGTATTTTAGCTGTGATAAAATTGATATTTTTTCATTATTCGGTGTTATTTTAAATGGGGGTTGAGAGAGTTGGATTATTAGAGAAATTATTTCAGGTATATTGATCTAAGTTTTTATTTCCTTACTTTTGTGTAAGTATTATTTTTTTTTCATTATTCGGTGTGGTTCTTTTAAATGGGGGTTGAGAGAGTTGGATAATTAGAGAAATTATTTCATGTACTGATCTAAGTTTTTATTTTCTTATTTTTATGTAATATTTCTTTTCAATTATATTTTTGATATTTTTTCAATAATCTGTTTTTAATTGGTTTTTATTCGTTCTCGTTCATACGAGACTACGAGAATCGAGAATTTTATTATTTTGTAAAAATTGATGATAAACGAATTAATATTTGAAAACTTGATGAAGATTTTCTTCGGAAATTATCGAGATAGTTATAAGTATATTCTGATATTTTTTCGATTTGTTCAATTTATTATTTGTCGTTAAGCCGCACACCATAAGTAAATTTAGTACCCGAAATGGGTCTGTCTATTCTCACACGAACTGAACAACAAAATGTAAGTCGTTCGCTCGAATCGCAACTTCACAACCTGTCTCGTAAGATAGCTGGAATGAAAAGCATGCTAAAAAGTCGATCAAATTTTTAGCTTTTGATTTAAAAATGTGAAAATGTAATTAACAAATTTTTTTCGATTTTCAATATAGTTTCAATTCCTAATTTCCTTTTCTCCAGATATTTTTCAACTCTAAAATTTTTTCATCTGGAATAAAATTGTTACAAACTCTGAATTTTTTTCCTGCTATTCTTTTTCAGGTAGGTATAAAAAATTTTCAGCTCCGGCATTTTTTCCAAAAATACATAGTTCTCATTTTTCAACTCTAGAAATTTTTTCTCGAAATGAAATATTTTCTCAAATTTTTTTGCTCTCAAAATTTTTTCTCAAAGATCAATTTATACAGATTTTGAAATTTTTTTCTCAAAATTTCATTTTCTAGCTCAAATGTTTTTCTCAAATTATTCTCCAGCTCTTGAAGTTTTTAGAATAATTTTTTTTTAATTTGGGTTGAAAATGCGAGAAAAAATTGAGAGAATGTCAAGTTTTTAAAAATTTTAAGATCAAAGAATTGGATTTTAGAATTAATAATTTAGAAAAATATTTGCAAAATGAGAAAATTTTAGCAATAATAAGAATCGAAGAAATTGAAAAAAATCTTGGAACTAAAAAAATTTGAGGAAGAAAGTTTAGTGGGGGGGGGGGGGGGTTATAATTGATTGGAGTTGAAAAAATTGATATTATGAGAAAAAATTTTGAAAGCTGAAAAAAATTGAAATTGTGAGAAAAATTACAGTCAACAGCTGAGATGATCAATGTAGCGGTGAAAATGACGAAAAAAAATGAACGAGATCGCGGATAGTTCGGTCATTTTGTTGTTAATTCCTTGTGAGAATAGACTGACCGAGGTGGAATTTCTCACATCTTCAAACGCCCGAAACAACTTTATAAATTTTCAAAAAATACCTCACAAGAATAATTTTCAATTTATTAAAATTGCATAAGGTAATTTTGAAATTTAAAGAAAATAATGAAAAAACTTTGTTTAAAATATCCAACTTTTTTTTCCTTAATTGAAGTGAAATCATTGACAACCCCATAATTTAAATGCTTTCGCTTAAAACTTGTGTAATTTTTTTGAAAATTTTTCACATGATGACAAGGAATTAGTACCGGACTTAAGAAATCATTTATACGTTGAAAAAAAAATACAAAAAGGACAAAAGGTGAGTTCAATTAAGCTTGTTCTTCTTAAAAGGAAATTGTTTAACAAATTTTCTAGAGATCCCGATTGTCCGGTCAGTTTGAGCCAATTTTTCAAATGGTACAAATTAATTTTTCGATAATAGGGGTAATTTGAAAAATCAACTCTAACCAGCTGGTAATTTCCCATCGAGGTATTTTTTTTTTTTAACAAAAGATAGGTAGGTACGTGATTTTTTTTCAGAAAAAATCAGTTAATCATGATGAAATTCAATTAAAAGACAAAGGATGGTGCTTAAAAGTTGAAAGTAAAAATTAACTACAATGTTTTTTCTCAAAAAATTCTCAAATTAGAGCAATTCTCTTGTGTGACCCTGCAGCGTTGCAAAATAGATGAAATCGTATCGTTTATGCCCAAACATGAACTTATATCATTGGCCATCTTTAAAAAATATTTGTAGAACAAATAATTCTAAAAATATCAATTCAGAAAAAATTAATAAACGACTGTTTCGCTGAAAATAATTTGAAAAAGTTTGAAATAAATTAATTAGAAAAAAATTATTTGGGGTTTTAATTTTAAATAGAAAAAAAACCGTAGAAATGAGTAGGTGTAAGTACATACTTGAAACTTGGAATCATGAAGTTGAAAAAAATAGTTACTGTTGCATTTTCCTGTTCAATCATTTTAAAAAAATGATTTTCCCGAAATTTTCAGTTTTTTGTAATTTTAAATTTTATTGCATAATGATAATTTCGAATAATTTTATGCATTTTTGAATAAGTTTATACCTACTTACCTTTCTTGAATAAGTTTGAAAAATTCAAGGAATGATCAATTAACAGATGAAAGCAAATTACAAATGAGTATTCCTATTTAGGTAGGTAAGTGATCAATAAATGAGAATTATTCCATACGACTCGTTATTTAGCTGTTTTAGATATTCCAAGGATCATTATTTGATATTTTAGAACTGTTGAATAAATAAATGATTAATAATTGCACAAAGGGATCATAAAATGTCCAGAAAAAAAAATTAAATACTGAAACATCTTAATTCCAGCTTTCTTCCTTTGTGGGAATAAAAGCAGCACAATTCAGACTTTAAAATTGCGAATAACTATTTGAATGTTCATCTAAACGCAAAAATAATCATTCCATTGAATTCCTCGCATCAAAAAACATATATTTTGATCTATAAAACGATAAAAAAACATTAAAATACTGTTGAAATAATTCATTTACGTAAATTTTAATCAAAGGAAATCGAGAAATCGTGTTTTCAACTCTAGATAAACACGTGGCGCTATCTATCGGAATATTTCTAAAGCTGTGATGAAAATCAGAAGATTTAAACAAAATTCGAATTTCAAAATTACCACGTAATTACCGTAATTTTCGAACGATCTGCGAAACACGGTAATTACGAGGTAATTTCGAAATTAGAACTTTGTTTAAATCTGATGTTTTTCGTAGAGCTTTAGAAATATTCCGATAGATAGCGCCACGTATTTATCTAGAGTTGAAAATACGATTTTCTAATGCCTTTTGATTAAAATTCACGTAAATTAATTATTTTAACGATTCTAAAACATAATTAATTTTGAAAAATATTGAAATATGTGTATTTTGATGCAAGGAATGTAATGAGTTCGGTATTTTTACGTTTGAATAGATATTTTACGAGTTATTCGTCATTTTGGATACAAAATTTCGATTTTCTTGGCAATTATAAATTTCACAAATCATCCAAAAGGTCCAATGAAGTGTCATTTATGACTATTTCGAGATCATAAAATTCGAATTTTCCATTAGATTTATTAAATTCTACTCTTATCACGAAATAGAAATTGATTTTGTCAAAATATGCTTCAAAATTTTGAACAAATCAAAAATTTGAATTCCTACAATGCCATAAAAACGGTATTCAGAGGTCTTCCATATTTTTTTTCACAGAAGGAATAGTGATTTGGAATTATTCACCTCCTGTCTAGAAAAATTAGTAACATTACTAAAAAAATTTCAGCATACCCGAGGAAAATGATCAATACGCGTATAAAATTAAAATTTAATGAAATTCCCTTTCAATTTTGATCGATTTTTTTTATTTGTTTAAAAAATTAAATAACAATCACCAATATTCAAGAAAAAATCTTACGATAATCTAATAATCGTAATTGATAACAACATCCTTCATTATGCATAAAACTAACGTCAACGTCTACCTACGAATTAGGTAATAATTTCTCTCAAAGATGGAAACCGAACCAAGGACTTAGAAAAATAATAATAACAATTGAAAAGAATGGGGAATTTTGATCACCGTAAAAAAAAATTCGATCTACGAATATGTACAATGTAAAATTCGTCACATCAGCTCCCAAAAATACGAAATAAAGAAAGGGTAAAAGGAATGCTAAAATAGGCGCTATAAAAATACCCATTAACACAATATAAAAATAAAACAATGAAAACACCGTGGCGCCGAGACCGATACAGACAAAATATTCGATCTCTTTTTCGTCAATACTATAAATAGTTATTTGGATATTGTTTTAGGTAGGGAATTAGGCGGAATTGATAAATGAAGTCCATATTAATCAGTCGAACTTTCGTATTTGCATATAACCGAGAACATTTTACCACCTAGACGATTGGCTAGCCAGGTGTTCTTGATAACGGCTATTTTCAAGCTATCACAGTTGAATTGAGCATCAAAATTGGTATGCAAGGCTCGTCCCATACCTTCGATAACGATCAAATCGACCGTTTCCATTTCTTCAGCTAATTCTTTCCCGAGACGACTGCAATTGAAAGGAATATCTTTAGAAAATGCTCAAACTGAGTGAAGAGTTGTTTATAATTTGAAAATCGAACCTTAGATCTAAACAAGGTCCTGCTTGGGCATTCTCCAAGATTAATAGATTTTTTTGATTGTAGGCTTCTTCGATAATCGGGCACATGGCTGATATTTTCCTTACTAAAATGACAAGCTCGTTTTGAGTAACGTCATTTAGAGCTGGAGCCGAATTGGCACAAAGGACGATCTAAAAATGAAAATTAATTAAACGATCAATTAAAGATTAGCTAAGAACAGCAGAAATGAAAATTTGGCTGTTTACTTTGGTATTTTGTCTTAAAAGTTCTCTAGCGAATGGTATAACTCCAAGGACAATATCAGCTCCGCTGTTATCGACGAAAATGGCTACTTTTTGGTAAGGTCGAGTTTGCATTCGATCGATCCATTCGTCTAGATTATCAACCAGCCAAGGTCTTGCTGTAAAATTGAAAATTTTCTATGAAAATATGATCCATATGAATTGATGACTGTGCAGAGAGGTCAAAACTTACATGGTATATTAGCACGTGCTTCTTGAAAACCGAATTCTTGACTTTCTAAAATTTTGGCTACTTCTTTGGCACCCCAATCGAAAATATTACCGGCTAAGAAACCGACAATAAGCTCGACGTGACGCTCTTTGAATTCCATGGCGTCTAATTCTTGCAGACGTTTCGGTAAGAACATCATGGCGCACTCGTTTTCTTGTTGTCTTTGCTGTAAAAAAAAAAAAAAATGGAAATCCAACATGGTGATATGAATTGATACCTTCGTTCGAAAAATTATTGTACTAACGAGTAGGAATGGATCTGGGAAATCGAATTCTCTCAAGTAATGCTCAATGGTATCCAATAAACTTCGAACTGTCAGATTTCCATAAGCACTGAAATCATAAAAAATTAAGAGTTTGATACGAGATCGAGCTCAACATTGTAAATATGATATTGGTAACGTACAAAGGTTGGATTTTTAAGTGATGAAGCCTCGAGATGTATTTATCTTTGAACATTTCGGCTCTCTCTTGAGCGGTATTGTTATCTGGTTGACTTGCTACGGCGCAGCGTACAAAGGTGTCTATTTTCTCTTCGAAACATTTCAACCAATATTCTCTGTGAACAGAAGAAAAAAATTGAGTACACATTTGAGAGGTTATTTCGACTCTAAAATTTGCTGTATCATTTTAAATTTCAAAAATTATTTGCCTTTTTTCCACCAATTCCTCCAAATAGCCCTACTTTTAAAATTGTATGTCACTTCTTGGAGAGAAACACTCGAATAAAAAATAATACCAAAAAATTTAATTTTAAAAATTCAAACAGCATTTTTCAATTTTTAAAAAAATTGTCAAAAGTTTCAGAAATTGGCAGTCTTTTTGAATACAACTCTCTCTCTCTATCCTGCTTCTTCTTCATTTCTTCAACAATTAGAAAAAATCATGGTCACCAAATACTCAACCATCCTTCTTTTAATTCACGTTCATTCAATTTTTTTATCCACTTTTCTCAACGAGGAAATCACTGTCTGCTTTCTGATTCGAACGAGAACGATTTTTTTTTAATTTCAGTTGCTCAAATTAGTTTTTACGAATTCTTGAAATTTAAAATTTGTTATTTTTCAAAACTTAATTCTATCATTTTCAGAAATTCTGAAGCTTTCAGCATGATTTTGGCTTTTCCCAGAATTAAAAATTATTTTGAGCAGCTGAAAATTTTCGAGGCAAATTTCATCCAGACACCTCAAGTTTTCTTCACAATATTTCAATTTGAATTTGGAAAATTAAAGTCTCAAGTTGAAAAAACACTTCGAATCTTCAACCAGAAATCGCTGGGAAAATGTATTTCCTCATTAAACACTCAAAAGGAAACGGGAACTTTAGCTGTCGAGTTAGTTTCCATCCCTTCTGAGGAAACTAAAAAATTGTGGGAAAATAAAAATCACGTAGGAGGCTTCAGAATGGCTGGAAAAGACAAAGTTTTGGGTAAAGCAGGGTCCGGAACCATTTGAAATTTTTTTTTTGGTGCTTCTGGCGTTGCTCTTTAACCTTTGAGATGAAATGGTTCCGGTTCTGGTTCTAAAGTGGTTCCGTAGTCAGTTTTTTTGGTGGGGTTCTGGTTCTGGTTCCAGGAGTGAAGAAAATTTAATGGTTCTCCTGGTTGTGGTGTGGTTCCAATTAGTACTGGTTCTCCCGGTTCCAAGTGGTTCTGGTGCTCCCAGTTCCAGTCTTTTTTTTTTTTTTTTTTTACTTTCAAAATAACACATCAAAATTTGACTAAACTTCAATTTTGAAGTCAAATTAAGATCTGCGTATAGTTTTGTAATTTTATCAAATTTTTGTGAAATAATTGAAATTTGAATAACTAGTTTAAGCAATAATAAATCAAGGTTGGGTTCTGCTGCTGCTCTTGGTGCTCTTAAACTATTTTAATCTAGATAAAAACTGGTTCCGGTGATTATGGTTAGTTTCAAAATTACTTCTCCCTGGTTGTTCCCTTTATTGGGAATGGTTCTATAAATTTTTTCAACTGGTTCTGGTGCTGGTTCTCATTTGAAAATTCGAAAAAAGTGGTTCCCCTGGTCTTTTTTTGGTTGTTCTCCCAAGTGGTTCCGGACCCTGGGGTAAAGAGATCGATTTTAGGCAAAAATTAAATTTTGCTCAATTTTACTAAAAAAAAAAAAAAAAAAAAATGAAAAGACAGAAATTTGCAAAAAATCAAAAAATTAACTTCTGCGCATTTTTAAAAAAATATTTTCAAAATTTTTGAATGCAATAAGATTTTAAGGACAATTGAGGAATAGTATGAGCCTTTAAATGTAACAAAATTGTACAAAAGCTGAAAAATGAGAGTCAAAATATGCTGAAAGCAGAAAGTAAAAAATCAAAAATCAAAAATTCACGTCTTGAAAAATTTTTGAATCTCGTTCAAATCGAAGTGGGATTTTTAAGGTTGGACTAAACGGAGGGCAGAAGTGGCATTTTCCTTATAATTAGACTTGAATCGAAAATTGTTTGAAAATGATCACTTTTTTTTGAAAGTATCTGTTTTTGATTTGAAAAAGTCAAACTTAGGGTAAGAAAAATGAAAAACATCCTATTTCTAAAAATTAAAATCGCTTCAATTCTGCTTCATCCCTACTGATCCCTTCGCAAGACAAGTGGTCATCTTTCCTTTTTGTAACCTGTTTCTCTCGTTTAAAAATTTTTCGTTTGAATTTTCAAATATTACTATAAGTTACGTAATTATGAAATTTTTCAAAAATTCCACCTCAAAAACAGTACATTTAGAAATCAAGAACCCTAAAGCTTTTCGCAGATATTCTACATCAAAATACTAAAGACCTTGCTTCTTGATCGGAATTCAAGTCCACCGTATCAGGTACATAATCGGCAGGATTTTTAAGTAGAGGACAGGACGTCAACGCCGGTTCCCATCGATCCAATTCTAGTTGATGAACCGATACGTTATTATCCAATATCACCGAACCAGTCCTCAAGCCGCTACTTCCAGCGTAATTCTCCAGCCACGAATACTGATCGCCATCTTTAAGCAGAAATTATCTGTAAATCGTCGCTTCGGTTTGCTGCTTCAAAACGAGCACCAAATTGGTCCAAAATATTGGAATAAATTACCCCATTCTTCGGCTCCCTTTAGAAAAGCTCCAATCGCACCTAGGTAACCTTCATGTCTCAAAAATAAACTCTGGACTGTTCCTCGAGACCAGTAATTGATCGAATATGAAATCGTATGCATACTGAGAGGATGATTTCGCAAGAAATATCCGCCGAAATAAACCTATAAAATAAAATCGTTTTAACTCGACAGCAAAATACCTATTTTAACACTTAAAACTTGAAAATGGCGAGTTATTTTATCTACTTATTATTAACTACGACGAACGAGTATTTGTACTTGACGATGTTTTTCAATTTAATACTTCATTAAATTTTATGTGTCGAAGGAAATACAGTGGTAAATATTAATCACCTTATTATAATCGAGAACTCAAAACGTTACTTGGTTATTAAATTATGTGCTGCATTTCAAATTAAATCAAACACCATATTTTATTATCTAATTTTTTCTTTTAATCTGAAACGTTTCGTTGGAGATAAGAACACCTCGATAATTTATACACTGAGCGAGCTGGCGTTTAAAATATTAACATTTTTGTTAAGATCTTCTCTAAATTACTCATTGAGATTAACTTTTATGTAATACCTTTTTTAAATTATTCATCATTGCGTATAAAGATGCTATTTGCCCGATATCGTTACTAATAGTAAATAGCAGACTCCTTGCTAGATCTTCTTTCGAGATAGCTTCCTCTGAAATTAAACGATACGAAACCCATTATCACTCAAATGATGGGGAAATTGCGTGAAATTAACAAAATAATAACATACGATTATCAGGTCTTTGGCATACTTTGCCAAAAGATGATGCTATGATATCAGGCGGTAATCCGAGTGATTTGGTGCAATCTCCTCCGTAAATATCACGTACCAGTAGGTCAACTTTTCGATGATCTCCTTTCTCGGCCAGAAGAAGTAATTCGTCGAAGCCCTGCAGGAAAACGAAAATGTAATTTGAAGCATAAATATAAGGAAATATTTCTACGTACTTTAGCTTTAGTCAGTAACGATCCTAATCCCCAAAATGTACCACCTCCTGTGGCAGTTCCACCGATTCGTTCGTATTTTTCTTCTGATTCTACCTGTCGAAGTATTATCGTTAGAATTGTTCCGAGAATAAATCTCATAACGGACTATAAAGCTAATTACTTTTAATATGCTGACTCCTGAACCAATATTGACCAATAGATAAGGAAATATATTAGTATGAGCGGTCTGAAACTCGTACTCTGGATTGCCATTACGATGGTAAACAAAAGCTTCATCGCTGATATTCTTCAATAAAAAATTACACCCTTTGATCAAACATGGTATTTCATCTTCCTTATCAACTCTGAAATAGAAAAAATCAATCAGAATAGAATCTTGGCAAACGAATAGAAATTTACAGATACTAACGATAGTCCTAATTTTTCTTGAATTAAATCGGCGTATTTATGGGCTCCTCCTCCGGTAGCTTTGATACATTTTCCTTTCATCTCATCATGACTATTGACTAAGTGAGCTCCGATGAAGTTGAGACATTCAGCGATATATTTAGTTTCGAATTTGACGAAGTGTAGTCTGGCTCCTTCTGAGTACGTGTAAGTGAATTGCTCCTAAAAAAGGCCGATCTTTAACAAATACGACTAAATAGTGAAAATATCACAAGTATACTCACATTATCGACATTTTCCTCGGAGCTTTCACTCGTCCTGTCTAAAATCGAAGCTCTGCGATAGTGAACAAGCGAGTAGTAAGCGATTTTTGTCAAAGAACCACCTAAACAAAACAAAGAATAGATATAGAGCTACGAATATATCTATCAATAGATTAAAAATACTGTTACCTATGTCGATGGCAAATCTCTTGGCGGTTTTCAGATTCCTGAACACTTGGATATTTTCCGGCAGCGTAATGCTGCTGACCACTGTTTCTTTCGAAGACATTTCGCAGTAATAAATCACAATCGCACCTAGAACTAATTATACACCGGGTGTGACCTTATTACGCGAACATGTTAGTCGAGTTTGTTACAATTTAATGGCATAATCGACGTAAAATCCGACTTTGCAATTATCATCAGGGAAAACAAGTCTTATCAATAACCTGATGAATGAATACTCATAGACCGCGCTTAGTGATAAAAGCGTGGTCCCGATATATGTAGATTTCTATAAGTATTCTGGTTCCAAACAAACAGAAATTACTATGCATATCGGTTGATAATTCCATTTGTTTGGAACCAGAATACTTATAGAATCCACGTATGTTCACGACTCTATCAATGTAACCAACTCCCGAAGTATCATTCGAGCTATTTTGATAGTGCGCATGCGTGTGGACTTGATATTTTTTTTCTCGTTGTGATTCTAAGTTCTATTAATTACTACTTGTTAATTTTATACGTAATTTTACATTACTTTGTAATATTAAATGAATTTTTAATATTAATTTAGATGGATTTGGGATCGAAATTTTTCAATCTCGTTGTGAATCCAACCAATCAACTGCTAGGTGCTAACTGCAACGGCAAAATTAATTTTAATTAATAAGAAAATGAATTTATTAATTCGTTCATTAATTTAATTTTAATTAATTAGTTAAATCACATTCACATATTGTTATCATGTTGAAAATAATTAGGTCGAAAAATTTTAATTTTTATCTTTTATCCCATTGATTAAATAAAAAAAAATAAATCTCTTGAATAAAAATTAAAATTTTTCGACCAAATTATTTTTAAAATAACATTTATTACCTAGCGTTACCATTTACTTAGCTGTTGATTGGATTCACAACAAGATGAAAAATTTTCGATTCAACAATGTTCATCTAAGTTAAATTAACATTAAAATAAAAAATCATTATATTACAAACTCAAAGTAATGAAAAATTACGTATAAAATTAACAAGTAGTAATTAATAGAACTTAGAATCACAACGAGGAGAAAATATCAAGTCCACACGCATGCGCCCACTATCAAAATAGCTCGAAATGATACTCAGGAGTTGGTTACATGATAAGTCGGGTATGTTCGGGAGCTGATAAATACAAATTAGCATTGGACAGCGCGGTCTATGTTACCTATGTGAATGTACTACAATGCAGTGATGATTAGATAGCGATTTCAAGTTTCTCGTTGGGTGGTAATTTTACAGCTACTGGGAGAAATTGGTAGTATTTTTATGGCTGAGAGTTTGGAGGGAGTTTTGAACTTCAAATTATTATCGGAGAGAAAAATTACATTGTCATGTCGTAATTCATTGCGTTAATCTCGTTTCGTAATATACACGAAAATTTTAAATCTTCTCTTTCGAAGGTTAAGGTGAAGTACAGCAAAAAAGTTTTTCGATTACGAATTAAACGGATTTCTGATTGAGGGATTGTTCTTTTCCAAGTTTGGAATTTGCATTATAATCTACATAGAAAATATCCAAAAAAATTCAAAAATAAATCACGTACGATTCGAAAATTAATATATTCGAAGTCGAAACATAAATACCGACGAAATGTTCACATGAACATGAGAAAACAACCATTTTTCTATTTAATAGAAATACTTATTAATTAACAAAACAATAATAAAAAGTAAAATCAACGAAGACTATTCCTAATCGCGGTAACATTTGTGCGATGATAATTTCAGAACAAGATCTTTAATAATCTAAATCTCTAGATAACGAAGCATATTGATCTAATTAGCTATCGACTGGTAAATAAATATATCCTACGAACACAGATCAATCAACAAAAATCGAAGAATTTTCGATAACGATTCGAAAAAAAACCTAAGATATTCGGAATGCTTCACAACATATAGCCTTGAGTACCACTTTAAAATTACTTAAAATTTAGACAAAAAATCAGTCCCAAATGGTAATTTAGATATCGCATTGCGCGATATGGTTCAACTTGAGAACTTTCAAACCCTTAAAAATACGGTAACTTTATTCCTTTTTGTCTCCTTCTTTGTCGAGCAGATTGTATTTGATGAATCTGGAACCTTGGGTTAACTGAGCTACTTCATTCGTTGCATGGCAGGCAAATAATAGCATATTACGGGGCTGTACCTTCCAGGCGAATCTCATGAACATTAACGAATACAGGCAAAGAGCTGAAATTGGAAAATAATTCGTCAATTATGCAAATTAGTTATAGAGTGTTTTATCGAAAGAGAATACGTACCGAATGTCATTTTACCACTGATTAGGGAAGGATCTTTGTTGATATCGGCAAGAGCAGCGATAGGGATACCCCAGTTGGCCACGGGACCCCAAAAATGGGTGCTGAAAAGTAATACACATGTATTTTCGCAAATTAAATCAATTTAAAAGCACAACTTGTGAAATTCTCACCTCATCAAATAATTGACGAACTCTTTGCTTCTCAGCTGTTCTACCATTTTTTTGGCGAAGACCGACATGGTTACAGTTTGAAAGACGGATTTATTACGATGGTAGATACATATAAAAGGCAATAAAGCTATAAATTTAATCTATTTTGAATGTCAAAATTGAAAAATTCTTCGCCTTATCATTCTGAAAGTTTATCAAAGTCGTTTAAAGTTCAAAAATCAAAAGGTCTATTAACAAAGTACATCAAGTCACCGTTAGAGTGCGCTTCGCTTACTACTAATTCAATGCTGTCTGTGAATTTTAACTAACAAGCCAAAAAATATTTTACATACCTTGTGGCATCTGCAAAACCGCGTGAATCAAATTTTGAAAATTCTTTCGTTGTTTTTGCGTTTTAATTTTAGTATTTTACCATTTTATGGCGATTTTAATTAATTAATTGCGCTGAAGTTTAGAAAAACTACAAAGTACCATATGCTAGACATTTGACATCAACATGGATAACGTATCTGCGTTCATGATGCATCATGTAATCAATAAACCTGGACCTGCCGGTAACCAGAACAAGAAAAACAAGAAACGTAAGAAGGCTCGTAAGAATTTGCTGAAAATCCAAGAAAACGGTATAACCAAGAAGAAGCATCAGTTGATTCCCGAGAAACCGGTAAAAGCTTTGAATAAAGCCAATGGAAATCTCCCAAAACAAAAAACTGCTAGTCCGAAGAAAGATAGTCTAGTAAAAAATAATCTCAATGCGAGTCCTAAAATTAACCCCTCTGAAAATAAGAGTTCAACAGCGCAGCAAATAACCTCATCATCGATGCTCGAATCATCTTTCAGTTCCAGTACTAAGAATGACAATACTCAAGTGATCACTCCTAAGAAGAGTTCCAAAAGTAAACTATTTGATAAAAAGTTTCACGAGAAACGTCTCTTTGAATGGATGATCCATCCTATCGATGTCAACGATTTCATGACGTAAGTCAAGAATTTATCGCAATTTATGTGACTTCGTTCTAAATTGATGTATATTTTCAGGAATTATTGGGAAAAGAAACCATTACACGTGTCCAAACGTCATTCAGAATTTTCAACGCTGCTAAGTACGCCCATCATCGATAGTTTACTTCACTACAGCAATATAATTTATACGAAAAACATCGACGTCACGTTTTATTCGGACGGTAATAAGGAATTACTTAATCAAGAAGGAGTAGCCAGACCTCATGTCGTATGGGATTTTTACCACAACAAATGCAGCATTCGATTACTAAATCCGCAAACTTTCGTACCAAATATTCATAAATTGAATAGCGAACTGCAGGAATATTTTGGATGTTTTGTGGGTTGTAATGCTTACCTGACCCCACCTCTTTCTCAAGGCTTTGCTCCTCACTACGACGACATCGAAGCTTTCATATTGCAAATTGAAGGCAAAAAATTGTGGAAGGTTTATAAACCCAGGTATATTTCGACTCCTTTCTGTCTCTTTACGTAGAATCTTACGATACTAACGAAATTCTTCGTATTTTTTTTAGAAACGAATGTGAAACTTTACCACGATATTCGAGCTGTGATCTTAATGAAGATGATATCGGCGAACCTCTAATGACTGTGTTGCTCGAAGAAGGTGATCTTCTGTATCTTCCAAGAGGCTTTATTCATCAAGCTTGTACGCAAGATTCAAATCATTCTCTACACATTACTGTCTCAGCTTACCAATGTAATGCGTGGATTGATCTTTTAGAAAAAGTAAGCCATCGGTGACTTGGTTTGATGAATTTGTTGGATATTTATGTTGTGATTTCTTTCAGGTTGTTCCTAAAGCCATGGAAAATGCTTGGAAGAATGATATCGAGTTTAGAAAAGGTCTTCCCTTGGATTATTTATCAGTCGCTGGCCTTGCGAAAAAGCCGAACAGTAAAGAAGCTCGACTGGCGATCAAAAAGAATATCAAGAGTTTGATTTATAAATTAGCCGATCATGTTCAGATCGATAATGCTGTTGATCAACTTGGACATAAGCTTATGACTGATGCTTTACCTCCTGTGCTAACGGAAGGTCAGTATTGAAAATAGAATTAATAATGATATTTCGTTGATAAATATTAACTAAGGATACTGGTTTTTTACAGAGGAAAAGAAATGCTCTGTTTTTGGAGGAGGCTTATCCATGTCTAGTAAAGGATTAATAAACGGTGTAAATGACTTCCATTTTACTCCAGATATTGAAATTGTTCTATTGAGACGATACGTGTCGAGGTAAAAATGATCATTTATCAAATATTTTTCACTATGATGGAGATTTCATTCCGTAAATGTTTTCAGATTTGTCAAAGAATTCGATAAAGGAAAAAAAGGACAAAATCGAATCGTCTACCGCTTATATTACACTACCGATAATTCATTAGAATACCATGGAGAAACAACTTCGTTTTTCATTATCTTCAAATCTTCAGTTAAAGCCATTCAAACGTTATTCGAACGTTATCCGGAGTACATTGGTGTTGAAGATTTGCCCCACGAAGACGAAGACGAACGGGTAAGATTTATTGATTCAAAAATGTGTTATCGAGTAATTTTATTCTAATTTATTTTTCCTTGCGCAGATTACCCTTGTGGCTGATTTATGGGAACGAGGAATAATTAGGACGAAGAACCCGATTTTAAAGAATATTTAGGACATTGTTTATTCGAAGATAGAATGTATTTTTCTATTGAGTACGTTTTTTTAAAATTATTATCCTTTTTTTGTGATTATATTGCGTATCATTGTTCATTTCTTATCTAAGATCAAATTAGGAAATAAATCGTAATGAACTACCTCAAACGTGAGTTCTTTTTACAAATTTTTTATTCCTAATTTTTCCGGCTTTCGAAGAAGCATAAAAATTTAAAATGATGAACATATCTTATCAGTAACAATTTATTTCTTATCAGCACCTCATTAAAGGCATTCGAATCATTCACAAAATTTTCATAACGGAGAGGAAAGCCCTCGGTAGTGGAACAAAATAAAAATATTTATTTTAAAATAAAAACATGAACGAAATGATTGTATGTGGAAGTCGTAACTCGTAGGTTTCTATTTCTTATTTCTTCTGTCCTTCTCTTTTTGTCTCCCAATAACATATTCGGCATAACTTAGGTAACCATCGAAATCTGTATCATCTTCTAGAAGTACTTGATCAATTAATCCTGTTCATCATGAGAAAATATTACAAGTCGGTAAGGTAGAAAGTGCTTCCCAAAACTACAGTCAATTAGCCTTTCTCATGCCCTCCTACTTCCTAACGATCAAATGACATCGATTTCTAAAAGTTGATTTTTTTTCGTCTTAATTTGAATTTTTTGAAAAAAATTCGCTGTTTTTGGAAAGAAATTAATATTGAAAACTTCACCTATTTGTCTATTTCATTTTCAATTATTTTAAAAAATGCAAATACTCGAATTGACTAATTTGAGGTCATTGATCCTAAATCACTTCAAAAATATCATTTTTGGCAAAACAACAGAACATAGATCGAAAAAAATGCTAAATTCGTAATCAGTGACTTCAAATCCATCGAAAACGAAATGAAAAATTCCAAAATTCGTCCATTTTTGATATTTTGATTTTCACCTTTGAACCAGTAGTTATGCAACCCATTGATCAGAGACTATGGAAATGAAAACACAAAAATCTCGGGAAATATTTGCTAAATCAAGGAATGAATGATTTATTTGGAATCAATGACTTCAAATCCACCCATCATCGATATTTCAACTCCTTTCTATACGCTTTTGAACAGTTGAATCGATTTTTAGAAGAGAAAATGGGTAATATCTCGAGAACAAAGGTCCTGCACCGGAAATCGACACCGGATTCGGAATCAGCGACCTCGAATTCATCATATTTGACTCCTATTTCAAGTATTTCGCTTCAAAAAGGGCTTTAAAAAGTGCAACGTAGAAAAAAATTGGCTGTTTTTGGAAGAAAATGTATAGGCGAAAAAGTGGCATTTTTTTCTTACCTACTTCTTTTGAAAACACCCATTTGGCTATTTCAGCCATTTTTAAAGGTGAAAATGGTCAAAATAAGAGTCGAATATGACTAATTCGAGGTCGCTGAACACGAATTTCATGTTTATTCCGAGCGTTCACCGCTCGATTACTCGAAAATCGCATTTTCGATTCGAAAATGGGGGATTTCTCGAAAACAAAAGTCGAGTGCCAAAAATGGACACCGAATTCGAGATGAGCGACCTTGAATTTGATATATTCGACTATTCTTTTTCTTATTTAGCCATAAAAATGGGATCGCTAAAATTTGAAAACAAAATCTAAATAAACATTTCTGTAATATTAACTAACAAATTGCCATTTTGTCAACCTTCAAAAACCAAACAAAACACTAGAAATTTTTCAACCCCGACAAAATGTTTAGAAAACACTCAAAACATCAGTTTTTTCCGAGGTCGCCCATTTTATAGTGGTCTCCAGCTCACAGCAATAAAACATCCACGTTGAAACTTAAAAGAGAAAAGGCAATTTCAATGGACGTTGGGAGGGGAGGGTAGAGAGGGGATTTCAGAATCTGTAACGCAGGTTACAATAAAAATTGTTTTGATTGGAAAAAATTTCAAGTAAGTAGGTAAGTAGGGCTTAATATTTTTTTTATTAAATTTCTTTTTTGAGACTATTCTCCTACCTTCCTCCTTTTTGGACCTTTTTAGACCAATCGATCCCGAAAAAATTTTGATCTAGAGGGAAAATGTTGAATTCAAGGATAGAGGAAACCAACTAACCAAAGTTTTGGAGAATCTTATGTAGGTACAAGGTAGTTAGTTAGGTACATTTTTATTGCACAAACCAATAATGGTGTTTTCCTTCTCAGTCCAAGAATCAGTGCCATATCCTGAATTTGAGTTTTCCATGCTGTGTTTGATCGCCTGATAAATTTCTAATCCATCGAGTTTGGTGTTGTTATCGAAATCATGAACTCTACGAATTGCAATAAGAATTAATCAATTTATGTGGGGATAGAGGGGAAAAAACATTTGGATTTTGACAAAAATTCAAAAGTAAGTACGAAGTCAACTTTGAGTGGGAGATCACCCCAAAAAATGTTTGAGCCTCTTGCTCAAAGGAGGGCGGAGTTATTGAACCTCAAAGTGAGGGTATTTTCTGAAAAAAAAAAACAGTTTTTTTTTCCAATTTTGGGCAGTAGGTACCACCTCCTGGGAACTTCGATTGGGGGTAATCAAAGTTCCCAGGAGGTGGTACCTACTGCCCAAAATTGGCAAAAAACTAGAAATTAAATACCACTTTTTGTCTTCTACAATAGAGTTGAAAAGTTGTAGATCGCGAATTTGACGAATTTTCGATTTTTATCAAACTTCTCAAAATTGAGCAAAATTTTTTTTCGTTCATTTTGAATAATCTTTAATTAGTTTTTAAAAAAAATGGCAACGTTCAGTGATGGAAAACTGAAATGATATTAGTTCAAGTTCCAGTTCCAGTTCCAGTTTCAGTTCCAAATACCAGTTCTAAAATTTCATTTTTTCAAATTTTGAAGGACGAAAAAATTCAAAATTTTCTGCTAAATTTGAACTTTGTTGTTTTTCTTTTTCTGATTCAAACTTCAAAGTACAATTTTTTCCCCTGTTCAAGCTCAAAACAAAGAATTCTGAAAAAAGTCATTGTCATTGTCATTAGTAATATCTTTCAAAAATGCTGCGACTAACCCCTGAATTTTTCAACAAAAAATTTGAATACCTACCTAATATATGAGAGGACGTCTTTAATTTAATTGGATGAAATTTTTGAGTTTACAACACAATATTCTTCTTTATTCAATTTTTGACGTAAATTTTCCAGGTTTGGGGGTTTTTAGTAAAAAATTTTTAATTGAATGCGGTTTGGTAAATTTTAACATTAAAATTTTGACTTTTTCAAGTCATATTTTAAATATAAAAATTGCAACTGCTGGAACTGGTATAAAACTGAAATTCATTTTAGTTCCAGTTCCAGTTCCAGTTTTTAAATTTTAGTTCCAGGTTTTTTCAAGTTCCAGTTCTAGTTCCAGTCCCAGTTTTCCATCACTGGCAGCGTTTCTCTCAAATTTAAGATATTCTGTTCATTCATTCACTTGAAAGTAAACCAAAAAATTTTAATCACTAGAATTAATTTTAATTAATTTAAAAAAAAAATGGTGACAGTGTTTCCGAATAAAATTTTATGAAATTTGTGTTAATTAAAATGTAGTTGGCAGCACTGCAATGATTTTTTTTGAAAAATTTCATCAAAAATTATTTCAGACGATTAAAAAATTTTTTGGCATGATTTTGAGGGGTTTGAGGGAGCAATTTAGGTAAATTTGATAAAAACCAAAAAATTCTCCAAATTCACGATGTGCAATTTTTTAACCCCCTTATAGAGGGCAAAAAAAGTATCCAATTTTGAGGTCAATGATTCAAGGAGGCGTAGAAACTCAAATCGCTCCTGTTTTAGGAAGATGAAGGAAGATGATTGAGGTAAAAGTGGCAAGCCATTTTTTTACTTGCTTCTAAATAATTTTGACGCAAGTGGGATTTCGACGATCCAAGTCCAAAAATTTATTTCACGTTCATTTTTTTCAACTCTACATTTTTTCAATTCTAAAGTTTTTTCAAGGCTGTACCAAATTTTGAAGTTTTGATTTTTTCAATTTTTTTCAACTTTAAATAGGTAAGTAAATATTTGTGACCCGTGCAGGGATAGGGTACCTAAAGTCGGAAAACAGAATTTTACGCTAGAACCAAAAAACGAAAAATGGACAATTTTTTTCAAAAATTTTTTTTTTGCGTTTTTAAATGGTTCAGACCTTTACGCAGCTGTTACCAAAATTTCACTTCGGATAACCTATTACAACACGTCTGAATGACGTTCAAACGGACTAAGGAAAAGGTACCTAAAGTCGGAACGTTAAAAAAATGTACATGCGCTGCAAAATGCGGTCTGTTGAAGGTAAGGGGAGCCTCGGGAGTCTACCAGACTAAAAAAATAACGTAAAATACCCAACCTTTTCCCTGCACGGGTCACATTTTTTAAATTCTATCCAACTCAAAAATTTCCTCGTTTTTTATTTAACTTAGGATTTTGATTTTTTTTTAAGTTCAAGTTTTAAAAAAATTTTTCAACACAAATTTTAAAAAATAGGGGGAAAATATAAAAATAAAATTGGACAAATTTTGAAAAAATTTCGGGTTAAAAAATTTTTATAATCGAGTACAATAATTTATAAAAAAATGAATTGATGAAATTGGAAAAATTTGAACTTGGAATGAATTTGAACTTGGATCGTCAAAATCCTATTTGCGTTAAAATTATGCAGGAGTTGATCATTTTTTTTTTCAAAAACGACCCTCTTTGAGGTCTCCTATCTCAATCCTCCTTTGGACTTGGATACTCAAAATTTTTTGAGAGGTCTCCCACTCTAAATAAACTTCCTCGCCAATTTTCCTCAAAATCCAGAATTTTTTTCGATCCTTTCCAATGAAAAATTATTTTCACTCACTTGAAATATCGAAACTCCATTTCTTCATCGGTCAAATACCTATCATCGGACCAGCTATCACCAAGGTCTTCATTTATGTGTCTGAAATCAAGTACGATCGGTTAATACGTCATCGAACCACTCGAAAATCTTCTTCTCTGACACTCAACTGTCTATCGTGCAAAATATTTTCATCTTTGGTGAGTTTCTTATGAGGCGAAGGTTGCGGATGATAGTGATGATGGCTGGCATGCGGATGATGCGGTCCTTTGGCCTCGGTTAAACTAACCAGCAGTAGTAAAACTAGCGGTAGCATTATTGCGGCATGATCCCTTTGAAAAAGAACATCGCTTCCGTCAACAATCGAGTAAATTTATCTTTTAGATCTTTTAATAGAAAAGCCATCGTCGAAGTCGCGATAACAATTCCCCCAGAGATATTTTACAACTCCACGTCGTACACCGGCTTTTAAAAATACCAATATGGAAAAGCCCTACGAACCAACAGCAGGTACATATTCCATTAAAATTTCCACATACTGTGTGGGAGGTACTCGATCGCCTGGTGCAGAAAAGAGCTGTGAATTTGAAAAAGGAACCGCTTGACGAGGGTGACGCGGCGCGAATTCGAGTTCAATGGAATGGTCATTACACGCTGATGTCATTATTGACGATTGCACATTGCACGCGAGGGGTTGCCGACTCGAGTTTACATCGTACAACTGAATGCACCCTTCGAAGTCGGCAAACCCTAGAGGGATGACCGGGTAATTACTAATTCTCCAACCACTCTGCATTTTATAATCCGTACTACATTATATTCAATGAAGTGGTTTCTACCCTAAACATTTCCGCGTTATTGTCACCCTCTTAAGAAAGACAAATTGCAATCGCACCAGCATCTCGTTTCAATCAATAAATTTTTTTGTTGCGGTTGCGAATGTGTTTGGAATTGTTGATATGGGTTTTTAATATAGGTGTTTCTTTTTCTTTATTTTTTTTCCAGACAGATGGAAATGGTAGGGGGTAGTTGGTATTCAAAGTATATTCATTTGTGGGTTTTTTTCGGTTTTGATGAGAATGTGATTTGAATAAACAAACGAGTGAATTTTTTTTCCTTTGCAGAAGAAGGACAGAATAAGATGGGTAGGTAAATGAATCGAAGAAGCCTTTTCACTTTTTTTTTTTCAAATATCGATTTGATACGAAAAATAAATTTTGACCTCAAAATGACATCCTTATTCCCAGAGGCGTAATTTCAATTTGATCTCCCATAAATTTAAGAAAAAAACTTTAAAAATTGCCATTGAATGTAATTTTGAAACTGAAAATTTCAAAATCACCGAAAATTTGAATTTATACATTTGAGGGTGAAAAATCAAAAAAATGTCACATATGCTTAAATGTGGGCCACTTCATGTCAGTTCATTGGTTTTTGGTCCAGGTTTTTTCGATTTTGCCCTGTCGGCTGCCACCCCACTGATAGGAGAACCACTCTCATTTCTTTTCCCATTCCCTTTAAATGGTCTGGGAAAGAGGTTCTTTTTTTCCACATTATTAATTTTCAAAAAAAAATACTTGATTTTGAATGCTTGTAATTTATGAACGGCGATAATTGGCATAAATTTGTTTACGAATTACACGTAGAACATGATTTTTCATAATCATTTTTCCATTTTGAGGCTTATTTGAGAAGATATTCACAAAAGTTTCGATTTTTTTCAAAAAATTCTGTAAATTGTTGAAAAACAGGTGTTTTTATCCTTAATTTTTGGGCAAAGAAGTGGATGCTTTCGAAAAAAACAAAAACCTTCTGATAGGAAATTACACGTAGAACAAGATTGTTTATAACTATTTTTCAATTTTGAGGTTTATTTGAAGAGATATTCACGAAACCCCGGTTTTCAGCAGACATTTACCCCTCCCCTGGGGGTAGGAGAGGGTTGTGGGGTGTCCATTTTAGTATATTGTGTAGTGGACCATTTCGAACGTAAAACGCGAAAAAAAAGTCAGGATTGAATTTTTGGGTTTGGTACATTTTTTGTCTTATTTGCCTGGACTATTAAGCTTTTCAACTTTTGACCCCATTTTTAAAAAATTTATAAAAAATGCAGCGAATGTACATATCTCATTTTGAGTAATTATCAAGTATAATTTTCGTTTTACGATTCCGAACTTGGAAGGAAGCAGGGGGCAATTCCCAAAAATTTTAGTTCAAATTCAAGAAAAATGAAAATTGTGTGTGGCATATCGTTTGTTATGTTATTTGAGTCGCTGAGTTCGAAAATAAACCAAGTTTTTGAATTTGAAGCTCTCAATTTTCTCTGCGGAGGTCAAAATTTTCCCCCAAAAAATGAAGGAATGAAAAAAAAACATGTAACATGTCATTTGTTATGTTTGCATTCTTTGCAATGGTTCTGAGTTCAAAAATCGAATTATTTTTGGTTCCAATTTTCTGCTACCCCTGGCCCCTCTTTCCCACTAGGGCCATTAACCAAGTACAATTGAAAAAATATAACACACAATTTCACCAATTTACCCATTTCGTAACCTTATGCGGGGGAGGGATGTAAGGACTTTGGGCAAGGCCCTGTCGAAAAACTAAGGTCATATTCGTGTTCGGCATATTCGAAAACATACCACTTGCCATATCACACATTCCACCTTTTTTTTTTTTTCAATTTTGACTTTTTTTGAGGGGGAGGAGGGAGGGGGAGGTGATCCAGTGTACCAAATATAAAATTGATGAGAAGTCATGGCTCGATTACTAAAAAATTCCAGACAGAGAAATAAATGGTGAACCGTTAAATTAGACTCGATAAGTTTCACCAATTTTTTCAAAATTTGTATTTTTTGGAGAATTTTTGAAAATCAGTCCCCTTAATTAAGCAGGTAAAAAAAATTAAAACATCAAAAAAACAATATGGGTACCATATCGAAATTTATATTTTCGAAGGCAGCGATTTTCATTACGACAACCGTTTGCTCTTAAAACCGAAATTGAACCCACTCCCCTCAAACGAGAGAAGAATAGAACCCAAAATTTGAAAAATGCGAATTGGGGGTCAAAATATAGATTTTTCAAGGTGCTGCTTTGCATTTCGATTGCTATTCAACCCCAAAAATTAAGTAGGCTGAGTCCTCCAAATTTAGGAAAGACTTGAAATTTAAAAAAATGAGATACGAGTATCAAAATATATTATTCCTATTTGAGAAGGGCTTAGTTTTGGTTCTAAAGACAAAATTTGTTCGAATTTTTTAAACCCCATTTTCAATGCTACGTCGCGGTCGTTGAAGTTGAATAGTACCAGCGATCGAAAAAATACCCCCCCCCCCCCCACCATAAAGAGCAGCTGGAGCAGGTGATCAATCAGTATTGCCAGATTTAGGGATTTTTAGCGCAGAGGAAAAAAGTTGAGGATTTTTTAAAAGAATTTTTGATATTTTGATGATTTTTGGCTTTATTTTGAAATAAAACCCAAAATTAATCAATTTTTTTCATTAAAAGTTGAAGATTGATCATTCATGGTGCTGCCTGTGAATTTACCACACCAAAATTCCAAATTTCAACGACGAAAATTTAATTTAATCAGATCATCGAATTATCAAAAGTCATAAGAATATCAAAAAAATTGAATGATTTTTCATAATTTTACATCTCCAAAATTTCCACACATCTTTCTAAAAAAAATAATAAAAAAACTTGAAAAAATAAATAATTTTTAAGGATTTTTTGTGCTTAGTAGATGCCAGACTTTTACGACTTGAGGATTTTCGTCCATTTTCATCCAACAACACTGAGGTCAATTGATCGATGGTAATTTTCTTAGTTATTATTTATTTTTCAGTCAAAATTATTGATTTTTTCAGACAAACTGGGAATTGATTGAGAAATCAGTCATTTTTGACCGAATGATCAGTGAAAAATCATCAATTTTTAAAATAGAAGGACTAAAATACTGCCCGAGCGAAACGAGGACGAAATTGTCTTGAAAAATCATGTTTCAAGAGCAAAAAAATTCACTTTTCACATTTTTGTAATAAAACAATCTCCTATCCGAGCTGAAGGGGAGGCTCAAGCCCTCTGAGCCCCTCCCCCCTTGGGTGCGCTTATGGGCGTTAGTACCTATTATTCCTGCATGATTTCCTCACCTTTTTGATACCTAACCAATTTAAAAACTTCAAACTTCAAACTTAGGAATTTGAAGAGAAGAAAAGACCAAATGAAAAAAGAAACGGCCAAGCTACCTCTTTACACACAAATTCTTATTTTTCCCTGGAAATTTTTCGTATTATCAGCGTTTTATACCGAATAAAAATCAACAAATGAAAAACTAACACCAGATTCGTGTTGAGCTCATCAGAATACCCCAATGAACATTCTTCTTGTGATCAATTTGATTAAGTTCTCAAAATTAGGTTTTTGCCTGAATTTTTTCCATCGCAGAAAATCAATGGAAAAAATGAATTTTGAAATTTGAGAGTGAAATGGTCGCCCAAATAATGGCTGAACAGGTGCTTTAACCTGTTGAATATAAATCCGACGTTGGTTTATCCATTTGACCATCTCCTTTCTCCAATTTTAATAAAAATTGAAATTGAAAATAATTGTTGAGGAGTTTTCGTATTTACCATGGTTTCAAAAAATCTGAAAAAATTTGCAAGTATTCACATTAAATGACCTGTGTAGAAACTATTCGTCAAATTTTACTTAAAAACGCCAAAAATGATGGGCAACGTGTAAAAAAATCAAATTTCTTGAAATTACGACTTACTGGAGAAGAAAGACAGATGTCATTTTCAGGCCAAAAATTATTTTTCACGGTTTCAAATCGATTTTTTTTTGGAGGGGGAATATAAAAAAAGGCTTCTCAGACCCATTTACCTATCTTACCTTACCCTACCTAACCTTTCATTTCACATTATTTTCCCACTCGTACGAATGCCTATCTCCACCTACACTTTAAGCAACAAATTTCGCATCCAAAAAGCATCCTAACAAGCACTCGTATCCTAAATGCAACTTGCAACTTTACGCCGAAATTACAGGTTAGAAGCCATCTGCATCTGCGTTGAAAAGTAAAAGGGTAAACCCCTGGTAGAATGACACTGAATGTATGTCAAGTTACATAGTATTTAATATGGACACCCCGTGTAGCTTTTGACGTCCCTTTTTTGCAACACCAATTCTATGCCCACAGCGACATAATGGCCCATATGTTAACAGAATCTTTAATATATCATTACCCCATATGTTTGTTTAGATTTACAGATTGACAGATTTTAACGCGTTTGGTCGATAAGCTCTTTATTTTCTCTTTAGAGGTTATGTTACCATGTGTACTTTGATGTGTATTATTTATATATTTATACGTTCTTACCTGATTTATCGATATTTTCGTCGGTGCCGTGGACAAAACGATGAGCAATTTTTCAGACGACTTGTAGGTTCATAATACTGGCGGTTTTATCGCACCTGCGTCGATCGATAGGAGATATTTTTTGGAAAGTGTGCTACAGATGGCGCCTGTGTTTCGGTTTTATGGAAAGCTCGAGTTGGTGGTTTGGCGAAACGAGGAAGAAATTTGTCAAAGATTCGGAGAGTTGATCGAAATATTTTTTTTTTCGTAAATGAATTTTTTTAAGCTGTCAAGTTAGGTCTTCATCCGAGAAATTATTTGATAGCAGCATAATTGGAGTTCAGAAGTGTAAATTCCAAACAGCTCAAATGCACCTGTTAAAACATCAAAAATAAATCATTAATTCGAATTAATAAATTATTTTTCTCAAAAATATTTTTAAAAATACCTATTTATAAAAAAAATTGCATCTAGGTAAAGCTGGTTCTGAACTCATAAAAATTGTGTAATTAAATAGCAGGAACGAATTTTTAAAAAAAATACTAAAAAATTGAATTCATTTCAACGGAAAATCTTTACCACAGCAGCCAAGTATTGAATTTCAAATCCTAAAATAAAAATTCCCTCCGTCTCTATCCATCCAAACCCATTATGTAAATTTTCAAACCTTTTCCCAGGCATATTTTTATTTACACAATCTAATCTGGAAAAAATCCTCTCATTTTTTTACCCAAGTAGAAAAATATCCTCAGTGATTTTTCGTTATTCTCATTTCTCAAATCACCGCTGTCTCGAACTCATCGAACAAACCTAGCAATATTGAAATTTATCCAAACGTAAATTTTCATACGTTGTCGACCAAAAAAAAAAGGGATTAAAATTTGCAGGTAATGTTACAGATGATTATGTTCCAGAACAGGAAGAAGCGGTTACTACAAAAGTTGCTATAGTTACTGAGTATTGATCAAAATACCGAGCCAAAGTTAAAGTTAAACTTAACATGAATCGTGCAAGCAATGGAAAAGGATAATCCCTCCTCTTTTTTGTTCACAGTAGGTAAACTGTTATAATATAAAACTGATGCTGGTGGTAAACAAATTCATCCAGGTTGAATATTTTTAGAACGAATGTAAAATAATGGAATATTTTGTTCGAAATGTTCTGTATTTTTTCTCGGTGCCTTTGGAGTATCTTTTTAAATCGAATATGCGGTAGAAATGTAATAAAGAAATTGTAGGGTTCAATGTTTTGTTTTTGATACGTCGTTTATAGTGAATTTAAATTGAGAGAGTGGTTTTTAAAATGAAAGTTTTGATTTAAGTAGCTATATATTTTTTATAATTCCAGATGGAGTATCGCTATGGATTCATTTAAATTCAAAAATACCTATACGAGAGGAACATAAATTAAATTATTGGGTAAATAGAAGCTTTGGAAGATTTTTTTCTTAAAAAGTTATCAGGAAGTAAATGTGTTATGGAAAAAGTTGAAATTGAAAGCTTTACAATTGAATAATGTTATCTCAACTCAATCATTCACGAATATGATTTATAATGAATCACGATTGATGTATTAAAAGGTCTCTGGCCTTCTTTCGCAGATAATTTCATGACTTTTAAAAAATAAAGGTTGGAAAATTACTTTTCGACCAATTTACCTAGCTACTTAATTACAGGAATAGGTAGATAATTTTATCATGCCTGGATATAGAAACCACCCATAGGGTCAAAAATTGGTTTTCGAGTTGAGGTCCCCCCCTTGATTCTACTCCTTCTGAAAGGCTCAAAATCAGTTTCAACTAAAAAAACAATTTTTAATCCCTGAGGATGGTTTCTATATCCAATCCAGCCAGGCTCACATATCATCAATATTTTTGTTTGCCCCCCCCCCACACTCAACACTCTGCATCTTATTTTCTCAATTATTTTCATTTCCGCAATCAAAAAAATTTTCGACAATCCTCTGTCCTTTGATTTTTAACATTTTTACTGAATATTGTTGAGTTGCTCCAGAAAAAATTTTAATGCAAAAAATCTTTCTTCTTCGTCCATAATTGCAAAAAAAAACAGTATTTTTAAGAATTTTTTTTTATTTTGATGCGTATTCTGGGGGAAATTTTTAATGCTATCGGTTTTTTTCCAAATTTTCTCTCTCGATATTGACGTTAGAAAAATTTAAATCACGATATATGTGACCTTCCAGGAAGAAACCGACCTTCGGTCCGAAAAAAAATTAAAAAAAAAAGTTTCTCAATCAATCCAAAACAAATGATAATCATTGTTTTGGATTGATTGAGAAACTTTTATTTTAAATTTTTTTTCGGACCGAAGGTCGGTTTCTTCCTGGAAGGTCACATATTCAACCCTACCCCTCCAAAATATTATTTTAGAATTTTGTGTTTAGGTAAATAAGTTCTTTTTTTAGAAATTTGTTCAATAGTGCTCAACGCAAAATTCTATATCAATTAATTCGAACAAAGAATTGGCTGGAATGAACTTTACTGTGCGCATTGTCATGTCGGTCTGCCAAAAAATGTGTTAGTTGAAAATGTTGCCTATTTTTGAAATTTAAGGGGCCAATGTCTCAGGAAAAAATTGATGCAAAATAAATACACTAATCATAGGAATAAGAAGTACTTCAAATACCTACTGAACAAATTTCTATATTATGATTTATGCTCACTTTAAGAAAATAAGGGCCTGGTAAAGGAAATTTTATAGGTACAAAAAATTCTAAAAATATTCAATCGAGAGAATAGTGATTTCCTCCCCTCATCACCAAAACAGCCCCCAGTCACCTCTCAACAGGTCTTCTCCTCCTCAATAAAAATTTTCATACCTATTTGAAAGCATAATTATCTACAGTAACGTTTTTGAAAAATGGTCCTTTTCGAGGCATGAATTTGAAATTAATTTTTTTTCATTGAATTTTTTAAAGGGAGTTGCTCTACGTTTTGATGGATTGTACATACTTTTTGAAAACTCTGCATTAAATCTGCTTTTAGATGGTGAAAATTAAAAAAAAAACTTTTCCAGCCATGATCTCATGCATATTCTTATAATCTTACGTAACTAATAACATTTAAAAAATCATTAAATTTTGGGTTTTTCATTTTCTTTTATTTTTTTGGAAGAAATCATACCTAAATAAGGCAAAATTGTAATACATAAATCAAGAAAATATTTAAAAATGGTCCATGCCAATCTTGGGGATTTGTTCCTATTTAGGAAGGTTATTCTAATTTGAGGGGACAAAAAAAATTAATATTAAAGACCATTTTTGAAAGTTTAAAAAAAATTTTTCATTGATTTCTTATTTCTAATTTGTGCAAGTGAGTATCAACTATTTTTGAAAAATTGATTTTATTGACTAATCCCCTCCCTCCCTCCCTCCTTCCTTCCCTCCAAAAAAATTATTAACCATTTCTCCTTAAAAATATACCTTAACTGCACTTCTGATAATGCATACCTATTTGAAACGGAATAAATTTTGTTCGAGTGATTTTGAAAAGGCCACAGTTTCGAAATTTTTTCCTAATTTTCTCAACTTTGAGAAATTTGTGACCCTTTCAATTTTGATGTTGGACGAAAAATCATCTGAACAAAATTTGCTCAGTTCTCAAAATGCTACTCATTTTCTTATTGATATTTTTTTGTTACGCATTTTTTTAAAGCCCTTTCAGGCCCTTTCCATTTTCAGGTTGGGCAAAAGACGAATGGAAATTGATGATTTCTTAATTTTTCGAAAATCGAGACTATAAAAAATCAAAATCATTAATTGAATTTATGAATAAATTTTTTGCTTCGACGTGAGTAATTTTCAGCTCTTGGACATTTTTTTTGAAGGGTTCTCTCTATTGGCTTCGCTCGAGTCCAAGTATTTTTACAGTTCTTCGAAAATTGAAAATATTTCTCAAAATCCAAGTTTGATTTTACCCATATCTCAAAGCTTTTCTTGCAAGAAGTCTTCTGCTTTGATGATTCAATTTTTTTATCAGTAATTTTTGGCTCTACAGTTTTTTTTGGAAAATGTTTTGTTCTCACTTTGCGTTGGTTCGTGCATACCTTGAAATATAAAATTCCAATTCAGGTTTCAAAAAATTAGCACGTTAGTTTTTTCACGACCCTCTCCCTTTTGCTTTTTTTTATTCATGTCATGAAAATTGAAAACGGAACGTGGCGAAATTATACCTATACTTTTTATTCTATGATTTCTACCCTCCCCCACCCCCCACCCACCAGAAGGAGTCTAGTTACGCTACTGATTCCCAGATCAATTTTTTAAAAAAAGTTTATTTCAATTTTTAGTTTACTTCAAAATTCAATAAAGATAGAGATCAAAAAATACGTTTTATTATTCACAAATAAAATTTTTTACAAAAATAGTGGCGAGGAGAGGGAAGAGATAGAGAGGATTCAAAGTATAATCTAAAAAAATTCAGGTATGTCATTTCGTAAATTTTGTTACCTTGATTTTTTCAAAACAGAGAATTTTCATCATTTTCTCCATCCAATTTTTGAACACTTTTTAGATATTGTATTTCAGTAACCTTAAAATCTTTACGCATCAAGGCAAAACTATTTTGAGCTTACCTTTCATGTTAAAATTTAAACTTTTTAACGAAAAAAAATTGAAAATAAAAAATTCGATAATTTTTTCAAACTTTGGGAACCTTTTTTATTCATTTTTTCAAAATTGATTCCAACATTTTTTCATTTAACACGTTAAGGTTCCAATTTTATACGAAACGAAATCCTCCATTTGGCACCAACAATGGAGATCCAAAAAATAATTAGGTACAGGTAAGAAAAAATTTATTATATCTACTCATTATTTCCAGAAATGTAGTCAAAAGCAATCAAAATAAACAGCTCATCGTCGATATTCAAATCTACTCGTAGTTTACGAAATTCTAGCTTATTGAAAATCCAGCACATCAGCAATTCACCATAATGAAGATAATTTCCGGACAGTAATTTTCATCAGTATTAAGGATCAAGATAAGAAGGAACACAATGTAATGAGATTCTTCCCCACTTTACAAGACCCTTTTGATAATTAATCTCCATATTCCAAGTATACAAAAGATATCTACCATCTCAAGAGTAAGGAATACTTGGGCAAATTATCAACAATATTACCATCAAGTAAATATAACGAAGTTAGTGTGTTATTTTAACAAAGCCATTAAAATTACGATCGTCTTTATGGTAATAGTTATTGAAATATTAAACTGATTAACTCCATCATATCACCTTACAAATTGCTACGCCGATGTCGATGCCGGTAATTTTCGATAAATGCGTTTGTTTCTGTAACGAAACCATCGACGAAATTTTGTCTTAGTCTTAGATACGTCTACATACAAAGGTACAATCAAAAAGTTTGCTTTCGTTTAGTACATTATGAAAATGTGATTTTAATCCTTTTCATATTGTTGAAATTAGATTTTCAGAGTGAATTTTATTAAAAGCTGGTAAACTCGAGAGAAGAGCTGTTTATATGATTTATTATATAGGTGCCTATGCTTAGCAATATCTTTTGAATGCATAAATTAAATATTGAAAGTTGTTAGGTAGGATATTATTATTTCCTAGGTTGATGTATTTTTCAAAGATTCGCTGTCAAAAATGGTGTTATTTGAATACTGCCATAAATTAAAGTAGGTATAAGTATTATTATTATTTTTTAAAATAAAAATGTATATTTTTTAATAGTTGGCTCCTCAATAGATTTCGATTTCTAGAAATTGTTTTTTATATTAGCTACCTAGGTACTTATTTCTTCATCAGATACAAATACATTTTTCTATAAGTACATGCCTCAGATTTTTTTTCACCTACAAACACATGTACTTGACTATTGAATTCGGATGTCCAATTTAATTCAAAATCTGTTGAACGATTCATCTATTAGTTGATGTTGTGAAAAAACCCTTTTTTTTTCTGATTATAGAATAATTTTAAGTTCACATTAAAAAATCACTCGAATTGAGACGTCGAAATTGAAAACCTCTACAGATTCCATGTTTAAAGGTTCTGCGCCAGGAAGGTATTCGCTGAAAAAAATGAAATTTTTTCAACCATGGAGAGTTGAGGTTCCAGCATAATCCACATAGCTGATGCGAATAAGGGGGTTGAGGAAGAAAGTCTCGAAAATGATTTCAAATTTTTTGTTATTCTCCTAATTTGGAAAAAGCGCCAAAATCCCCTCCCCCGTATCTTGAAAAATTTAAATGTTTGGATTAGGTTAGTGTAGGTACTTATGAAATATTTTTGGATTCAAACTTTACATTTCTACACCCCAAAGCTCAGAAATGGCCTCCTTGGAAATAAGAAATTGTCGGCTCAATACGGGAGATAATCTCTGAGAGCTGTTAATTCAACTAAAAAATTGAAAAATTGAACATCATTGAAATTTTTAAATGATTCATCTTGAAAGAAAAAATCAGTAATGTTTTTAAAAAGTCATCCTTTAATCTGCACCCAGCAGCAGGGAGTGTTTCAAAGTACATATTGAATTAGGTAAGTAATTTTCTCAACAAAAAAATTGAACCGAAGATGGCTTTGAAGCAAAAATAGACTTTTTCCTGATTTTTCTGACTCAAGGTACGATTTTTTCATTTTTTTCAACTTATAATATCTCAAAAAAAAAGAAATTATTGAAGAGAGCTAGCTTCCCTCCACCCTCCTTGCCCGGTCTGACCAGTCCTGAACTTTGGGGGTTGAGAACAGAAAAAATCATATGTAATTTCATAATAAAGAGAATCTTATGGCAACATTCACCCCCCCCCTCATGATTTTATACTTGAATATTCGGAAATTTTTCAAAAAAAAAAAAAAACTTTACAATACTGAAAAAATCAGTGAAATTAACAAAGTCCTTACTTGCCAGTAAAAATTATTTCACTTATTTTTAGCGAATCTCATCAATTCTTTCAAACATTTTTTGCTGATTTCCTGTCAATTGAAATATTTTCGCTTCATTACTTTTAATGTACATTTTTTACTGACTGAATGAATAATGGTTGTAGTTTTTGAAAGCCCTTAGGTATCTGTAAAGATTTTCCCCCCTAATCGTACAAAATAATAAATATTGTTCAAAATGATACTTACGTAAAATTTTCGCAATTTGTTTTTTTGAATAGAAATTTATTCTGGTAATCAACGCTTTCCAAAACAATAAAGCTGGCGCAAATATGATTAATGAAGGAAAAAACTAACCCCCTTCCCCCAGGAATTTCACATTCGATATACTTGGGCAAATCAAACAATTCAGAACATTTTTCTCCATGTTTGGAAAAATTTTAAAGTGAAAAAGAAACGATTTTTGAAGAAACTGGCAAAAATTTCAATGAACCTAATTGCAGAATTTTATGAACAAAAAATGACATTCCAAAGGCTGTATGCGAGGGGAGAAGGGGGTAAAATATGTGAAAATTCGTTTCAATTTTTCCAATTATATACATTATTGTTTCAAAGTCAAAATAAGAGAAATAAATTTGGAAATTTGGCCTGAGCGAAGAGAGCGAAAATTTCAGAAAATCTCAAATTTAAAGTGTAACAAAACAATATTTTGAATTAATAAACCTGAATAAAAAATCGGCCACTTGCCACTTCTACTTGAAAGTAATACTGCTGAACGCTACGAGGCCAAAGTTTTTAAGAAATTTGATTTTCAAACATCAAAAATGAGTATCAATTCGAAAAAATAAAAGAAAACTAGTTGAAATAATTTTGAGGGAAAATAAGAAAAAAAAATCACTTTTATAGAATTTGGATGGTGTATTTTAAAACCATGGAAGGAAGAAATACAATAAGGCCGAACGCAGGGAGGCCAAATTTTAAAAAAATTCGATGGCTTTTTTACCTAGAAAAAATTAAAATTCAAAATTTTAATTTTCCCAACTTGGGAAAGTATGGATACAAATGATTTTCCCCCTAATTTTGCGTTCTGATGAAAAAAACCATGAAAGTAAAAATTTACAAATAGTAAATTCTTCCGACCAGAGAAAATTTAAAAATTCTTCCAACGTGGAAAATATGAAAAAAAATTTTCAATTTGAGAAAATATAAAAATTCTTCCGACTTGGGAAAATATGAAAATTTTTCCAATTTCAGAAAATATGAAAATTCTTCCAACAGGGGAAAATATAAAAATTTTCTCAACTTGAGAAAATATAAAAATTCTTTCAACATGGAAAAATATGAAAAAATTTTTGAATTTAGGAAAATACATATGAAAATTGTTCCAACTTGAAAAAATATGAAAATTTTTCTAATTCCAGAAAATATACATTTGGGAAAATTTGAAAATTCTTCCAGCTGGAGAAAATTTGAAAATTGTTCCAACTTGAGAAAATATGAAAATTCTTCTAACATAGGGAAATATTAAAATTCTGTAACATGGAAAAATATGAAAAAAATTTTCAATTTGGGAAAATATAAAAATTGTTCCAACTTGAAAAAATATGAAAATTTTTTCTAATTCCAGAAAATATACAAATTCTTCAAATTTGGTAAAATATGAAAATTCTTCCAGCTGGAGAAAATTTGAAAATTGTTCTCACTTGAGAAAATTTTCCTAACAGGGGAAAATATAAAAATTTTCTCAACTTGGAAAAATATGAAAATTCTTCCAACTTGAGAAAATATGAAAATTCTTCTAACATAGGGAAATATTAAAATTCTCCAACATGGAAAAATATAAAAAAATTTTAAATTTGGGAAAATATAAAAATTGTTCCAACTTGAAAAAATATGAAAAATTTTTCTAATTCCAGAAAATATACAAATTCTTCAAATTTGGTAAAATATGAAAATTCTTTCAGCTGGAGAAAATTTGAAAATTGTTTCAACTTGAGCAAATTTTTAAAATTCTTCCAACAGGGGAAAATATAAAAATTTTCTCAACTTGGAAAAATATGAAAATTCTTCCAACTTGAGAAAATATGGAAATTCTTCTAACATCGGGAAATATTAAAATTCTCCAACATGGAAAAATATGAAAACATTTTTCAACTTGGAAAAATATGAACATTTTTTAAATTTCAGAAAATATACAAATTCTTCAAATTTGGGAAAATATAAAAATTCTTTCAACTTGGAAAAATACAAAAAAATTTTCAACATTAAAAAATATTCAAATTTTTCCAAATTTTCTCAACTCATGGGCAAAAATCGTGAATTTTCCTAACTGAATACTAAAAAATCCCATTAGGAATAAAATTTCAGTGAACAAAAATACAATCAACAAATGAAAACATTCTCTTCATGTACCCAAGTACCTAGGCTACCTACCAACACAGCTATGACCTATGACGAACATGCAATTGAAAGACCAGCAACATTTCAAACCCACTCTTCACGATTTAACGCATTTGATACCCAATTACCCAAATCGAGGATAATTCCAAGCCCCCAAATGAACCTCATTTTCGCACAACCATCTCATTTCTCATTTATCCGCATCCACACCTTCGAAAATGGAAACCAAATTCGAATACAAATGATGACTACGTAGCAGTAATAAATTCATAACAGCTCGTTTCCAACGAGGAAAAGTAATACATCGGTATCATTTGCAAAATCGAAATCGCTTTTCGACCAAATGATATTCAAATGATGTAAACGTGTTAGAGAGGATACGAAATAGGCCATTATAAGCAAATTAGCAGCTGTATAAATGATAACGATACCCAAAGTTACAACTACGACGATTAGGTAGAGATAGGTACACGTCAATAGGCGAAAGGCATCGCCAGAACGAGACAGGGATATAGATTTTATCTCGAATAAACGAATTGCGCAGCTCGATTGAATTTTGGTATTTGATAAATGAAGTTGCCGGTTTAATCGAATACACGCGCTCATAAGGGCACCTACGTACAGACGAAAACCGACTTTACAACTTTTGACGTGCTAATTCGTCTCTGGTTTTTTTCTCTTTTTAAGTGGCACTTTGAAAAAAATACCATGCGTACGTTCGGCTTATGGAGCATCCCCCTCGACCCGAGCTGCGGATTGGAAGAATTTTCCATGCACGTGCATATCGTGAACTCGAACGCATGCAAATACCGCTCGTTGATTTTCAAGGCGCGTGCCAATTGTCAAAATATTGAGACTGCAAATTTACAAGTTTATTCACAGCTTGATTCGAATCTCGTGGCGTCAACATCCCACCACGCCACGCCTATCGTTTAAAGCCGAATCGAAAATACAAAAAAGATATTTTTTATTCTTTCGAGACCCGGCCAAGTGCCAAGCTGGAAAAAAAATCCTAGTTTTTTCCCGAGTATTTTATACTGTGGCTGTATAGTTCGATATGATTTTTTTATCGTTCCCAATACACGCCCATAAAATTAAATGGGAGTTACTCCGGTGCACGTTTAATTATTCGACGTTTGCCCGCAATTACGCTCTACTCTGTTGTGCGAACACTCAAACAAACAATCGCACCATTAAGTGGCTTGCGAACATTGCGGTGTAAAAGTAGGTACATGATGTAAAATGTAAAAAAAAAGGAGAGGATGCTCACGCCGCAATGTACTTTGCCTAGTTCGACTCAACTTGTATTAGCTCTTTTTACAAAAATCGTATCGGCAGAGATGAATAATGTAATTAGCAAAAAACTAATTCGATTTTCTGTGTTTCTTTGAAATCGAGGGTTCGTACAATGCCGGCATAAAGATTCGCCATATAAAAGCGAAAAACTTTGTAACAGGCTGAATAATACTATGAAATTCCCTCGTGTCAAAGAGGTACTTTAAATTACCTCTTTTATGTTTACAATAAAAGCTCAATTTTTAAAATCTACATTTTTTTTCAACACCGCAACCTTGAAATTTTCGTCGAGGTTTTTTTTCCCATTCGTTTTGTTTGGTTGGAAATACGGTTTTTTATTCGGAGCGAAGGGAGGAGGAAGGGGGGTATTTTTATGACGGTAGGATTCGAGGAAACGAAACGAGCAGACAGTTCGTCAAAAAAAAACGAAAAATGGGTACCATTTGAATAAATTAAAATTAAGCAATTAGAAGAATTAACTGAGTAAACCGAGTAATAGGATAATGACAAATTTTTAAACAAATTAGAAAAAATCGAAAAAAATGTGCTATTTTTAGCAGCAGGGCGTTCACATCTGGGCTATTCCATACTAAAACATACCAAAAATGAAGTCGAGTCTTCCGATTTCGCTCAATTTTTTTACAAGTTCCCCTTGGTGGTCTATTCACAAAACCCCGATCGTTCTTTTCTAACCCTCGAGGAGGCGGGGAGGCAGGCCTCAAAATTTTTATACAATTTCGATTTTTAGCCAAATTACCCCAACTTTGAAGGCTCATATCTCGAGATAGGTTGTACTTGGGGAAACTTGTAAAAATGGAATTTTTGAGTTGGTTTAAAAACCATCTCAAGAGACCGAAAAAATATCGTTTCTGTTGTTTATTGAAGAAAATACAAGAAACGACAATTTTTGGAAAACTTGTGAAGATGTCATTTTTGAGTTTGTTCAAAAACCACCTCAGGAGATCGAAAAAGTGTCGTTTTTAAAGAAACGACGATTTTTGGTAAGCTTGTGAAAATGCCATTTGTGAGTTTGTTCAAAAACCGTCTCAGGAGACCGAAAAAGTGTCGTTTTTTTGATGAAACAACAAGAAACGACGATTTTTGGTAAACTTGTGAAGATGTTATTTTTGAGTTTGTTCAACAATTATCTCAGAAGACCGAATAAGTGTCGTTTTTTGAAGAAACGACAAGAAACGACAGGAAATGACGATTTTTGGAAAACTTGCGAAGATGTGCCATAATTTAAACCATCTCAGGAGACCGAAAAAGTGTCGTTTTTTAAAGAAACGACAAGAAACGACGATTTTTGGAAAACTTGTGAAAATGTAATTTTTGAGTTTGTTCAAAAACCATCTCAGGAGATCGAAAAAGTGTCGTTTTTAAAGAAACGACGATTTTTGGTAAGCTTGTGAAAATGCCATTTGTGAGTTTGTTCAAAAACCGTCTCAGGAGACCGAAAAAGTGTCGTTTTTTTGATGAAACAACAAGAAACGACGATTTTTGGTAAACTTGTGAAGATGTTATTTTTGAGTTTGTTCAAAAATTATCTCAGGAGACCGAAGGAGTGTCGTTTTTTGAAGAAACGACAGGAAATGACGATTTTTGAAAAACTTGCGAAGATGTACCATAATTTTTGAGTTTGTTCAAAAACCATCTCAGGAGACCGAAAAAGTGTCGTTTTTTAAAGAAACGACAAGAAACGACGATTTTTGGAAAACTTGTGAAAATGTAATTTTTGAGTTTGTTCAAAAACCATCTCAGGAGACCGAAAAAGTGTCGTTTTTTGAAGAAACGACAAGAAACGACCAGAAACGACGATTGGGCCAAATGCTAGTTGGAAACCGTTTTTTTTGTGTGAATTCTTAAATTAGCCTCATAATCGAAACATGTGCATGGTTAAAATCATTTCCTGCATTCAATTTTTTATTATGTAGGTTTAACTTCCATCAAAATAACCTATAAATGCGAAAATAACCATGCTGGAATTTTCATCATATATGACATAATTTTTTCTAATTCGACAGGAATAGTGATTTTTGAAATAATTTTTCCAAAACAAATATGTTTTATGTAAATTAAATTTTCTTTATTTACGTATAAAAAGAAAAAAAATAACAATTTTTTCAACAAGTTTACAAGCAATTTTCGACCGTCTGGCTTTTTCATATGCTCTAAAGAGGGGGGGGGGGAATTCTACCTTAAATCAGCCTACTTGGTCAGATTTTGAAAAAATATTTTTCTTATCTAAATTTGATGGGGTGAGTAAAGAGTTCAAGCCAGTGAGATAATCGTACTGGCGGTACCTACCTATACAATACATTAGGGTGGGCAGCGTTTAAAAATTTTTCTTTGATTTTGCTAATTATTTGATAGGTTGTATAATTGGGGGGGGGGTACTTCTTATTTATTGGAGACCATTTGACCCTCTCAATTTTTTTTTAGAAAAGTTGCAGATCGATATTTTTTTTCAAGTTCAAAATAAAGAAGGTAATTTTAAGGCTTTAAGCAAAATGGTCGCTCAAATAGTATAAAAGGAAGTAATTTGACTCGCTGAACACGAATATGATGTTGGTTTTTACACTAACTTGATCATTTCTTCTCAGCACTTGATAGCATGATTCTTCGATGATAAAATTCAAACTAAAATCAAAATCTAAGACAGAAATCAGCGTTGCCATAGCTTTGGAGTCTGGAGTTCTTTTTGGTGCACCTAAAAACGTCATAGGTACGACCTAAAAACCAACTTTCTCGAATTCGTAATAAATTTTCATATCAGAATCCGTGATACTTACAAAATAAATTGCTAGGGGCATTTCTGAGTCTATATTTAAGGTGCTTGGGAGAGAGATCAAGCCTTCTATATCTAATCGGGGGTTTTCTTCAAATTTGCAGTCAATTTTCTACCTTCCTCGTTCTCTGCCTGTCTTTTCCAGAAACTCCATCACAAAATATTGTGAACTTGAATTCAAAAATTTTTTTAGTTGAATCTCACGTCAGTATAATGCGAAAACCTTGGTGAATCGCGAAAAATAAAAATATGAATCACGTTATGTTAGTGCAATTCAGATCGAATTGTGTACCCGATTCCATTTTTGCGATACAGTTTTTTTTTTTGAATCAGATTCAGAATCGGATTCAAAATTAATTCATGAGAATCGTTCCATCTCTGCTCAAAAGTAAACTACCTCGACCATTTTCATCAAAATCTAGGATATCAAGGTTTTTTTTCGATCCACTCCAATCAAAAGCGCACCTAGAAATTATGTAAAGAAAGGGCTAAGAATCGAGAAAAAATGAAGGGGAGGGAGTTGAAATTTGATAAAAAAAATTCGGGGCTCAAGAAACCACCTTAAGGGGCCTCAAATTGTAGATTTTAGACATTTTTATTCAATTTGCAGGCCTTTTGAATCCCCCTATAAGATGATTCATCTCTAAAACCCATAATGAAATCATACATTGAAAATTTTAAAATCATATTAGGAAATTTTGCATTATTTCACTCCCCCTCCCCCCAATGTTTTGAGCATGGTGTTCCATGTTAAATCCTATAAGAAAAAAGTGGGTCCAGTGCATTGCTCTTAATTCAGGATGTCTAACAAAAATTTGTAGAGCAAAAAGCTTGACTTACCTTGACCTTTTGGAATGACTTTTTGCATGAATTTTTTGAGGGCCACCCCATGAAACTTGGGCAAAAATCTCAGGGGAATGGGGAGGGGGGAAATGAAAAATTTTCTAACCAGTCATATTGAAACTATGGAAAACAAAAATTCTTGCTTTTTATGTGCTACTTTTATCATTTTGAAAAAAAACTATAATAAATTACTTAATAACCTTCCCCCCCCCCTGTAAAAAAATGAAAATTTCATTTGAGATCGCCTTCAAGTCTTCCAATAAAATTAGAATATATTTCTTTTTCGTTTAATAATATTCAATTGTTTGAGAGGGAAGAGAAAAGTATCATAATTTTTAGGAAGAATTGTGTGAAATTACTCAGCCCGAGCGAAGCAAGGGCGAAAATTTTTGAAAAAAGAGCACCCAAAATCTGAAATTTTTTTATTAAAATTCGTGCTTTTTTTCGTGTTATGTTTTGACATCCAAAAAAAACTATATCATCTATAGACTCATCTCCATGGAAACATTTTTGAAAATGCCGTTACCGAGTTTTTTTATAAATGAGAAAAATAATTTTTTTCATTTGAGAATATTAATTGCATGGGCTGGAAAAGAAGAAGGTTCATGCCACAATTTTTAAAATAAATTTGTGTAAATTTATTAAGCCCGAGCGGAGCGAGAGTCTAAATTTTCGAAGAAAAATACATTTAAAAGATAAAATTTCTTCATTATTTTAATCAATGTTTTAGTATCGAAAGGGAGGCGAAATCGTCAACCCTTATCTCTTATTAAAATTGGAAAAATTGTCGATTTTCAAAAAAAAAATAGTGCCCCAAAACGAATATTGACTGAAAAATTTGTATTTTTTTCACTTTAAAAAAAATGTATTAATGGTAAATGGAAGTTTTTTTTTTGGATTTTTGAAAAAAGCTTGACCTTTTGGGTAAATCAGGATAAATTGGTCAAAAAGCTTGACTTTTCAGTACCGCATGACTTTTTTGAAAAAATCTTGACTTATCAGGACCGTTAGACACCCTGTAATTGATGTGGAGAGACAAAATTTTTGGAATCTCACTTTTATGGAAAAATGGACAACTCTAAGGGGGGGGGAGACCGGAGACCTGAGACCTGGGACCTACAAAATTAAAAAAAAAATCACTATGTTTAAAAAAACCACTCTGATATAGATTGTTCAAAATACTGATCGAGCGAAACGAAGGCAATTTTTTTTGAAAAATCGTGTTTAAAACACAAAAAAATGCACTTCTTTTTGACATTTTTATGATGAAAAATCCTCTTGCCGGGCAAAAGGAGGGGACTCGAACCCTCTGAGCACCCCCCCCTCGGGTGTGCCTATGATTCCAATATACATTCGCTTTTAAAGGACTTCTTCACATGCAAATTGATTGCTATAAAAATGGAAAAGACAAGCTCAGAGAATTAAAATATGGCTATTTGCTTCTAAGTTTTAAACACTTATTATCGAAACAGACTTTTATTAAAATGCTCCAAAATTTCTACTCCACTTTATCGAAATGCTCGATTATTATCAAGTTCATTTATGGTATCTCAATCCATGCAGATTAGAAGAATTTTCTAAATTGAAAAAAATTGGGCCATCATCTTCATCATACAACTTCGAATAGGTCATCGCCCTCTTTGCATTTTGACGAATTACCCAGATATCAATATTCATCATCATTACGATCTGAATACATTACAAATATCTCTGCCCCAGGAACAAATACACCCAATACATTCGAACCGAAATCCTCATAACGCACCATATCGCGATATCCGCCTTCTCTCAGATTTTATCACGCCTGCCTCCTTGTTAATAAATACATACAGATAACAATCAATGTAAAACACACCACACCATACGCGAACCCTCGGCACATAGTAGGATTTTTCAATAACTTGTAAATATTGCAATATAAAAACAATTTTTATTAGACGACAAATAAAGCCCGGCGCGGCTAGGAATCGTCACGAGGGTATATGACGAGCGAGGAGGAGGGTAGAGGCGAGCACCACCAAGATGAACGTCATCGTACACTCCGAATCGTGCTACAGAGTCATATAGAGCGAGAGACGCGAAAGAGATGTAAAAATGAAAGAAGGGTGAATAAGCAATTTGAAGCTTTTACCAAGTGCTTCTCGGTGGGGCGCATTTTACCCCAAAACAGGTGCCCCTTCGAGCTACAACTTGGGTGACAGATGGCCCGGTACATCAAATCGTCATGTTTCAATTGGAAATTTGAATATTTGTCGACGAATTCGAAATATATGTTATACACTCGACGTATCGTCGTTGTGAAAAAAAAGAAAGATTTTTCGCTAAATTTACATATACGTACGAAGGATAAACGCGTTTCGAATTCGAGCTATACAAAGCAAATCTCTATTTGAAAAGGTTCTTTTTGTTTTGGTAAAAATGTTTTATTCGAGTTGGTATTTTTTTTCCATACGCGAATATAAAAATTCCTAATGCAGGTTTTCTCTTTGACGAGGTTATTGCGGCGATTTGTTTGCCATACGTATGGATGAAAAAAATTACATATGAAGGAAAATCCGTTTCCGAGCTTTCGGCGATGTGTTAATAATTCGCCACGTTGCGTTGTTCTCGCAGGAGGATGTACCGATTGACGATACTGGCGATGCAAAACAACGTGTACTAATTCGCAGCGTGCCTAAGCGGGGGGTTATCTTTGATAGTCGAATGAATTTAAGAGCCCAGCTAAGTGTATTAAATTTACTAAACGACGCGTTGTTGATGAATTTAAAGCGACAGCGATCTCTGCTGCGAGTGTACGACGTGAGTGGTAGTTTAGACTTTTTTATGTGTTTGGACTCTGGCCTGGATGATTTGATCCTTATTATGTATTAATTCTGGTATCAGGGTTGTTGGGAGATTCCAAGTTGGAGATCGTGTCCCAGAAATCCTAAATTTGGACATGATGTTCCAAAAACTCTTTAATTTGGACTATATGCTCCAAAAAATCAAATTTGTCGATTGAGACTTATGGTTTCCAAAAAAATACTTTTGACGTAATATTCCAAAAGACGAAATCTTAGATATTGAGTGTTCCGGTGAAACCAGAATCTTTTTTTTTGTTTAGCGAAGAGCGAACATTCAAAATTTACTTCTATTGAGTGAAAAAAATTCATAATATTTTCAAGCGAAAAAGTAATCAATTCAAAGTTGGCATAAATTCTGTATTTTGGAATTTTACGATTCGCTGTTGGCTGCACTGGTGCATAAATTTTTCATAATTTTTTTTAATTTACTTTCAGTGATCGAAAAAAAAATTTTGGTCAATTACTTGATGAAAAAAATCATTCTAGCTTAGTGAAAAATTCATATTATTGAAATATTGCAATCTGCAACTTTTGGACCCGCTGGTAGCAGTCTGAATTTTGATCGGAGGAGGACGGCGATATGGTTCAGGGAGTTGTAGAAACTCAAATCGAAACTTTTGAGTGCTGTGACGGTTTCTCGCACGATTTTGATTTTCTAAAAAACACAAAAAACTGCGTTTTTTTTCAAAAGGAGGTGCACTTTGAGTACCCCTGCTCCCCTCCCCTTGCACCTGGGGGGCTCAAATTTTTTTTGGGTAGTCTCCCACTCAAAGTAAACCACCCCAACAAATTTGGTCGAAATCCAAGATATGTTTTTTTTTTTCGATCCACCCTAATATACATTCTCATTCTGAATCAGTGAAAAGTCACTGATAAACAGTCAGAATTGCAGCACAAGAAAAATCAGTGGATTTTTCAGTGAATTTTTACTGATTTTTCAAAAATTTTTACTAATTTTTCAGCAAATTTCATAAATTTTACTGACTTTTTAGTGAATTTTCACTGATTTTCCAGTAATTTTTCTCACTGATTTGTTTTCAGTAGAAAAATTTTCACTGATTTTCTCCCGTGCTGCAATTCCGACTTTTCTCAGTGATTTTCGATAATTTTCACTGATTTATAATTGAGAGAGTAGGTACAGGCCTGTGCAGGGAGGGGGAAAGAGGGTGTTCCTCTCTGTCAAGAGTTTTTTGGAGTCCCGTAGGGGCTCACGAGGGCCTCTTAGCATTAAAAAACATCTTGTCTTTGCCGCGGAGCCCTCTCAAACAAAAAATTTGACTTAGCAAGTACACTTCACATGAGTACATACATTCGTAAATTTAGTTTAAATTATTGTTTTATAATAATTTTAGTTGTGTATCTAATAGGATGAGCCAAAAAACCAAAATTATTGATTTTTGAGTTTCAATACTACGCAAAAGACAAGAGCTAGGGCGACTAGAAAATTATAATTTGAAAACTTCTAAATCGATTAATTTATGTTCCCATCGCGCAAAAGCCTTCAATTCTATAAAAATTGTCAAAAATCCAATGTTTTCAAAAAATTCAAAAGTTATTAAAATCAATTAATTTTGAATTTTCAGAGAATTTTCAGAAAATTATTTTCGAAAATTCCTACTTACTGAATGAATTGAAGGCTCTTGCGTGATCGGAAGGCATTAATCGATTTTCAAATATATTTTCTAGACTCCACAGCCTCCTTCTTTTGCGCAGTATTGGAACTCAAAAATCAAAATTTTGGATTTTTGAACTCCTCCTATTATGCGAGACACTTTTTTGCTCTTCAAATCCCCCCGCCGAATTTTCCCTTCACGGTCCTGTACAAGTGTACAGGTAGTAGATACCTAAAACAAGTCCAATTTTTTTATAATTCTCAGCATTTTTTCCAAGTTCAACTTTTCTCAATTTTTTTGTTCAGCTTCATGTCTAAAAATGTTGACAAGTTGGCATTTTCTCAAAAAAATTTCAACTTGCAAGCCCAAATTTTTTCTCTAAATTCAACATCAAAATTTTTTATTTTTAGAGAAAAATTTTAAACTGCACACAGAAAATCTTTTTTTGATTCATTACTTCAAATTTTCTCAAGAATCATTTTAACTTGACATCCAAAATTTTTTCCAAGCTCAAATTTTTTGAAAATTTTTTCAGGTAGTCCAATTTTCTGAAAATTTTCTCAGGTTTTCTCATTTTCTCAATGTTTCTCAATTTTTTTTCAAATTTAGGTCCAAATATTTTCAAGTTCAATCAAATTAGAACGAGAATTCGACAATTTATCTAGAAAAAACAAATTTAAAGAACTTTTGAACTTGAAAAAAATTTTGGACTTGGATTTGAAATTTTTAAAACAATTTCTGAGAAAATTCGAAGTCAAAAATATCCTACACAAAAAATTGAAAATTTGAACTCAGAGAAAAATTTTGATTCGAAGTTGAAAAAAAAGTTAGACCTTAGAGTCTGAACCCAAGGGGAAAGGGGGGAGGGGAAATAAACTAAGGAAATTTTTTGAGAAAATTTCAACACGAAAAAAGCGAAAACGAGAACATTTGAACGTGAAAATTTTTTTGGAAAACTACGAAAATGTAAATTGTTCATGTCTTTTTCGTGTTAAAATTTCCTGAAAATTTTTTCAATTATTCATCAAAAAATTTCCAAGTTTGTGGGTAAGTACTCACTTTCTTTTTTCTCATTTTTTTTTCAAATTGGAGTCCAAAATTTTTTCAAATATGAATTTAAAAAAATTGTTTCAACTTCAACATTTCAAATCTATCAAGTCAAAAACTTTATCCAAGCTGAAATTTCCTTAGAACATACGGTAACATCTAAGATTTCGACTTCGAGCTCCAAAAAACTAAATTGAGACACGATATTCTACAAAAAAAAAAGAAAAAAGATTTGGACACAATGTCCCAAAAATCTTCGATAATTATGAACATGATGGAACATGGTGTCTCAAACTCCCTGAAATCTCCCTATCTGAGCCGATGAAGAAAAAAAATTAATTTTTGCATTTAAAAAATTCTTCAAAGAAGAATCCAACCAGCCAGAAAAAAGGCTAAGACTCGGAGACAGAAGCATCGCAGGCATCAGGCGGTTTTCCAGGGAATTTTAAATTTCAACATAAACCCAGCAAAGCGTGACGTACATACTGAATTGAAATTGAAACACGGTTAAAAATTTAAACTCGAAATGCACACTTAATAAGTTTAACTTTAAGCAAGCTGGAAAATTTGAAACTTTTTTCATACTTGGTATATAGGTACCTACTACCTACTACCTACATGGCTCATTAAAAAATCATCGAATATATAAAGTTGGGAAAACCATTCCCGTGTAAAAGTTTTATATAGGTAGAGGTAGGTACTCTTCTTATATGTAGTATATGGATCAACGAAGAGTATACGATAAAATTGGTAAAATTTGATTATATACCTATTGGAGTAAGTATTCGTATGACGATGACGCAATTATACGAAGCGCTTTTGTAGCTTGATTTTTTGTATTGGCTCGCACCTGCGCTTCTTGTACCCTTTGCACCTTTATTGGTGCGGTGCTGGTGTTTTGCCAATATTACAGGCACATGGATAAAACGGTCGCGTGGATGAAAGGGGTGCTCTGCAGAGGGTGCAAAAGGGTAGGTATTTGTATACGTAGCTATGCGTATGTGATATTTGTAAACGATATTTAATTTGATTTTTGAATCTTATTATGGGATGGATTTAGGTGATGGGCTCGAAAATTCAGAGGAGGAGCAAAAAGTAGGGGTAGATTAAGCGAGTGCCAATGTTTGCAGAGTTTGGCCACTGTTTTTTTTTATTTCATTTTCATTTTTAAAAAATGGCTGAGAAAAGTCAGTTTTCATGCTTTTTGTAAAAGCTGAAATTTTAAAATGCAAGAGGTAAATCAAAATCGTTGAAGTTCTAGAAATTATTCAAAGCCATTAAAAGAAGTAACCAGTTGAAATTCGTTGAAATGTTGGCTAACTCTTGGGTTAAAGTGTACTCGAAAAAGGGTAAGAAAAGAACATAATTTTTAGCTGTTCAAATCAATTTTCACGTCTTTTAGAGAAATTAAAAACTTGTGGATAAAATTAAAATCTTGCTAGAGGCTCAAGAACGATTAGAAATAATGAAATTTGGGTTCGATGGGTTAATCCTGAACTAAAAAAAAATCAGTTTTCATGGATAACTAACATATGGAATTTTTAAAAATTGGTCAAAAGACATCAGAAATGTTCAGGTGAATTCAAGTTAAATGCTGGAGTTCTTGGTAGGTCAATTCGCCACGAAAAAAAGTGGAAATCCAATTTTCAAAGACTTATGTTGAATTTCACGTCTTTCAAATTTACTAGAGAAGAATAGGGTTTTGCTCGAGCTTTCACAACGAACGGTTAGAATACGTGAAATTGGATTTTATGAAGTCGATATGAAACAGAAATATCAATTGCGCTACAAAACAGCTTTATTTTAAAAATATAAAGTTTTGTTTCTGCAAAAAAGTGACAATTTTTAAACGTTTAAAAATTCACGAAAAATCAAAAAATTAACTTGGACAGCTGGAAATTTTGATGCAAGGATTTTTGAGCATCTATGTATTCCAGGAAATTCAAGGCAGAAAAGTTATGAATTTAGCATTTTGATATACCTACTAAAGACAAGACTGCTGGGGGAGGAGGGGATGCAAAAACGAAAAAGTGCTTTTGAATCCAGTTTGTAATTTTTCGAAGCATAAATCGATGCCTGTAGGGTTCTGCAAAACATTAAGTAAGCTCTTCTGAAAAACACAAAAATTTTAATGTACCTGCTACCTACCTCCGCTAAAGTCAAAAGACCCAACAGCAAAACTTGACAAGGAATTGACAAATGTTATGAAAGAATATACTTTTTGGAAGAAAACTTGGAAATTTAGAAAAATCTTGACTGAAAAAGTTTAAGGAATTAAGTAAAGTTTTACAAAATTTCCAACATTTTTAACCTTTATTAAATTTGTTTAAGGATGATAAATTTTAAAAGTTTTATAAGTCAGTGCATTACCTTTATTTTCATATTTTCAGCAGCAACTCGAGAAAACCTCCAAAATTTTGAAAATTTGTCAAAGTGGATAGCAATAAAATCCAATTTTATTATACATTCAATTTGGAAAAATATGTTGAAAGCCTAAAAAATTTCATCTTTTTTCAATATTTCTGAAGTTTTAATATTCTTCAGAAGGAAAAAAGTCAAATATTTAAATTTTGTGGCTTCTTTTTACTCTAGTGATGGAAATTTGAAATATCGTTTGCCTATAAAAATAGGTATAAAAAAATAACATCATCAAATCCTTAAAAAGTGAACACTTTCTGCTATCTATTGGAGAGATTAACCTCATATGCAGTACTTACATATTATAATCTTTGCAAGGGAACTGAATTATAGAAAAAAAACAGATATTAATGATTCAAGAAAATTTTATCTACTTGGGCTTCTGATACAGAAAGAAGAAAGACAAAGTATCAAAAATCATCTCCATCAGGATGACATTGTTGAAAACTGGTTCCTTCAAGTATTAAAATTTAGAGAAAAGGGTGGACTGAACAAGATACATACCGAGTGGACAGCTTTCCTACTCCCCATAACAGAAAATTTTAATTGCTAATTGAAAAAATCAAAGTCGAAGTCGAATCACAAGTGAGATCTTTTTTGGGAAGAAAATTTACGTTTCGAACAAGAAAAATTACATAAAATTCAATTTCAGTAAGAAAATCGAAATTTTTGCCTCTGGTCTCTCCCCCCCCGCCCTAAAAAAAGCTCAAATTCAGTTCGTCCTCAAAGAAGATAAAAATAAAAGCATTAAAGAGATAGATGGGCTTTTATGTTTTTTCGAATTTGATGAGACCTCAAAAAATGTAGTAAAAATTTGAAATTTTGACCAGTATTCAACTCGCTTTCTCTTTCTTCAATTAAAAGCTCAAAGTTTCGAAGTTTTCAATTTATTTGAGATTTTTCTGGAGAAGAATTGGAGATTGGCTAAAAAATCTTAAATTTTTACCGCATCTTTTTAAAATGATTTCACAACAATTTTTTGCTAGTGCAGAGCGATTTTTTTCATTGGCGTTAATAAAATTGCATAACCGGTTTGCCGTAAAAAATGACGTTCATCGTTATTCATCATCAACTCTTCTGCGCTTTTTCGATTACCTAGCAATATCACCAGCCACCATTCTTTGAGATATTTGAATCAAAATTTCAATTTTTTTTCCTAAATTCAAGTTTTTAGCCGTTTCCAAGTTTCTGTTCTTGAACCAAAATACGTAAGTATGTGCTTTTATTCAATAATACGTAATTACTAAAAACTGAGATGATGAAAAATTTCAATCTTCATTTTACATTATAATAATAAAACGAAATTTTCAGCGATGGGAAACTGAAACGGAAACTGAAACTGAAACTTAAAAATGAAAAAAACTGAAACTGAAACTGGAACTGAAACTGAAATGATTTTCAGTTAAATTTCAGTTTTTTTTTTAAATTTTCCATTTTATTACACAGGTCGACGCGATTTTTGTGTCTGGGTACCGATTGCCAAATTTTTTTTGCTTTCAGGGTTAGACCGAATCCCGTTCATTTTGATTCGAATCACGAATCACGAATCCTTTTCTTAGAAATGATTTGAATCACTTTCCGGAAAATGATTCCTGATTCGTAATTCTCGACTCATTTAATGAAAATCCAAAAATACCAAAATCCAGATCGATTTTTCTGTAGTACCCAGTACCTCTTGCATAATTTTAATCGATTTCAAAATGTGTAATTGTGAAATTCAAAACATCCCAAATCCTAAAATCCGACTCCGAATTGTAGGTATACAATTCGGAGTCGGATTTTGGGAGAAAAATTTGCAACTTGAGTTAGTCTGGAGAAATTTTACTTCACATTACTACAGAATTTTCTTCAAAATTTTCCCACCTAGAAATTTTTTTCATTGAAAATTTTTAATCGTAAAATTTATTCTTAATTTTTTTCGTATCTTAATATTTTTTCAAAATTTTAAATTTTTACCAAAATCCTGATTTTTTATTGACATTTTTCAACCCTCAAAATTTTTTTCAACTTTGAATTAATTTTTCTCATAACTTTCCCACTCAAAAGAAATCTTCAATATAAAAGAATCAATGAAATGAAATCAATTTCTTTTGGGTGAGAAAGTGCGGGAAATGAAATTCAGAATTTATGAGGAAAATGAATCCAAAGTTGAAAAAAATTGAGAAAAGTCTTAGGTTGGAAAAATAATTTTGAATTCAAGTGAAAAAAAATGAAAATTCTCAGAAGAAATGCGAAGTAAAAAAAGGTTTGAGAAAATAATTCGGAGTTGGAAAAAATTAGGAGAACAAATTTTAAGTTGAAAAATGTCAACAAAAAATTACCTATCTGGTAAAAGTATAAGAAGCGGTTAGCTTTTTCTGGAAGGCATAAGTTTTCGAAATATTTTCGAGTAAATTTTTTATTGAAAATTTTTACTCCAAAACTTCAACTTGGAACATGTTTTCCAACAACAAATTTCAAATTCGTACAATAAAATCGTCAATTTTGCATGAAAACAGTCAAAAAAGGTCACTAATAGCTCATTTGAAACATAATTTTATACAGATTCAGAATTCAGTAAATACTTTTGTGACTAAGTGATCACCTTTTCTAAAAAAAAACAAAACAAAAAACACCTCAAATAAATAATAAACTTTCAGAAAATGCAAAAGGAAAAAAATATGAAAAAACTGAAAACCAAAACTGAAAACTGAAACTAAAAAATTTTGAAAACTGAAACTGAAACTGATATTTTGAAAACTGAAAACCAAAACTGAGAACTGAAACTGATATCATTTCAGTTTCCCATCAATGGAAATTTTTTCAATCAGTCATTCATTTTCGTCAAAAACTTTTCAAAGATGGAATTTTGTGACCATTTTTTATCGTACATCAATTTGAAAAGCAAGTGCTGCTTGAAACCGAAAATTGAGTCTCCGAATTTTAAAAATCATTTCCATGAAATAAAGCACCTTTTCGTTTTTTTTTTTGAAATCTGAGATTTTCTCCCTCGAATCTAACCACTTGCTGGAAGAAATTCGTTATTTTTGATCTTTTAAAAGAAGAGGATCAATTATGTGAAACGAAGTTCTGATTCCCTGCACTTGATAATTTTAAGAAGTCAATGCTTCATTTCAAATGAAAATCGAGCATTTTCAAGCTTCATCTACGCATCAACCGTAATGATGAGTAAGGCTGGAAAATCCACACAGGCTCTCATATCGTCTACCAATATCCCCAAACCGAACCGATGGAAAATTCCCATTTAATGAGAGAAAAATCTATTAAAACGTACAACTACCAATTTTAAAACCGATGCACCGATGACGCCGGAACACAACGAACCTTGGCACACCACTCAGATCTCGAGCTCGATGTACTATGCAAATACCCATAACGGGGTAGTCGCGGAGCCGTTTGAAAAGCTGCGGCTATATAAATGCTATTTAATACAATTATTAGGAAATTTCGCCGCCGAGGTACCCAACGATCTTATAAAGCTTTCTCTCTTTTTAATGTTTATTTTATCAAAATAATACTCGGTCGATGAGGCGGTACGTCTCCCCTCGTGGCCCCCTCGCCCACCAAAGTCAGCCGCCCACAGTGCGGCGAAGCTCATCCACCGGAGGAGGCAGCGACCGGCAAGCAGCGAAAAATAACTAGAAAATCCATTACCTTATAAAAAGCGGCTCCCTCTTTACCCTTTTTAAAACAAAACCCTTTCGGGATGACGCCGTCTTTCCCGCCATCTTGATTTTGCATCCTGGCGCCTGTTTCGCGTATTCCATAGCAACCGAGGAACAACGAATCCCACCAATCGCAGAGCTCGTGTTCCCGCACTCTTCGTCTATTGGTTTAACATTACTAATATCATGCCAGGGATTGTTATTTTCTTCTTTCAGTTTTATTTTTATCCCTTTTTCGCCTGTCTGTTCGCTTTTATCGCGCCGCTGGAAAGGAGAGGGCCAGGGAAAGCGTTCGGCGAGGGGTATGCACGCTAGAGGTCTCAATTCAAACCGTAATTTCGTTAGTCTATTTTCGTTTGGTGTTGGCGTTCACGTATTTATAATTTTTCAAGTACTTTTTTGGCTTTAACGGGCCAAGTTTCGGGTATCATTAAGTTATCTGAGACTTCTTTTTTCCGCGATAATGCAATTTTAACTGATAATCGTCGTCGTCGATGAGTTTTGTCGGGATTTTTTTCTCCTTTTTTGCTCCGTTTCTTTCTTTTTTTTTCGCCCGAGAAACGATTCCGCGATCGTGGTGCCCGAATTAAGCGAATTAATTAAAATTTTTAACCGAGTTGTGCTGGAAACGTATACGACGAGACGATTCCGATGAGCTGAGCCAAGTACGTTGGCGAAATTTGGTCAGGTTGCGGCTGCTTAATGTATTCTATCGAATTATGCGAACGCGAAGAATAATTAATCGATTCCTTTGCCGATGGTAATGCCTGCGATTGTGTTCGCGGTCTGTGCGATTAATAGGTGGCCAATTTTTACCATAGAATACGAGTTTAGTCGACCTAAAGGTTTGTTTGGTTTGATTTTTTACCATAAACGGATTCTGTGATTAAAGGGTTGTGAAAAAAATCACCGTAGGATGTACCTTGGTCCTTTGATACAGACCAGTGTGTAATTTAATTGCAGCTTATGGCCTTTGGCGGACTCGCAAAGGTGTTGGTTTTAATTACTCGTGTGTAGCAACCTTGGTGGTTCGTGTACGTGTTCGGGTATACCCGATACCTTTGCCTATCTCACGTATGATCGAATATTACTAAAAAGCCTCTCGAAGAGAACGATACTGGACGAAATCGCGTTCGAAGGTTTTGAATACTCCGAGTGATTTTTTTTTGTCAATTTGATTTCGTCGGATCGCGAAGTGTGCTCGTGTTGGAGAAAATAGTGCTGGAACCGGCTCGAAAATTGATTTTAAAAGCAACTCTTGCGGAGCGGGTACCGGTAGCAATAGCTCCGGTACCGGATCCGGTCCAGAATCGAGACATACGCCGACATCGTCTTCGTCAGCGACCACGCCAACGTCCGAGCAGCAGTTTAATATATTTCCGGCCATATTTTCCAGACAGCTGAACTTCCACCATCATCACCACCAGACCCATAATTCGGCCAGTTCCAAATTAATGGACGAGCTGAGACCGAATCTAGGATTATTAGGGTTGATGGACGATCATCATCATCATCTGCATCACCATCATCACGAAAAACGTGTACCGAAGACTGAGGCGCCCGATTTCGCAGCTTTGTACGGGTTGCCCAATTCGGTCATCGAGAATCAACAATCTTCCGCTTTACCCTCGGCTAGGCATTTGAGCGCCGATCATACGAGTAAGTGTGGAATTGTGGGTGATGGGGATGTGCTTGGGATGCCGGAAATGAGTGGCCGGGCCGAATAATGAAAAATTGGTATAAATGTGTTGCCTAATTCGAATTTGAAGAGACGATTTGAAAAATTGGAAAAAATGATAATCTTCCAACGTGCATGATTTTGGTTTTGAGGGGAATTTTCAAAACAAAAGAACTATGCTTTGGGATGAAAATACCTCCTTTCAAAATAGAAGGATATGAGTGCGCATAGGCGGAGATAGGGGGGAGTATGAGTGTTGAATTAGCCCCCAAATCATTTTCGTGTATATGTTTCACTCAAAAAAATTCGCAAACACCTAATGCTCAAGGGATAAACTGTCAATATGTGACGAATTTCCTGTTTTTTTCAAGTTACTAAAATAGTCTTTTTGATGAAGAAAATAATTAGGTGCTTACTAGTAATCGATCAAAAACGATGCCCAATTATCGATTGTTGAAACATAATTTTTTTCAAAAATTCTGTATAAATTTTGTTTCACCACGTAGCAAAAAAAAAAGGAAATTTCGTAAAAAAAAACTTCGAAAATCACGAAACTTGTACACCAAAGAAATGGAATTTTTTAAAACAACAAACTATTAGAAAACAAATCATTTTTTTTTTGAAAATCGTAAATTTTTCAAATTTCAGCCCTCGCTTCGCTCGGGCATATGACAATAAAAATATACCTCTTTAAGAATGAAAGGTTGAAGATTTCGCCTCCATAATAATACTAAACTTTGATTTAAGTAAAAAAATGAATAAATTTAGCTTTTGGATTCCTTTTTCTCCAAAAATTTCCGCCCTCGCTTCACTCGGGCTCGATAACTTTCATTTTACTCAATTCATCTTCAAAATGATGGTATGAACCCTCTTTCCTTCCATTGATTGTTCATAATTGAGAAAAGGTTGAGTAAAAATATCGTAATAATAAAAATAGAAAAAAATTTGAGAGGGTCGAAAATGAACATTTTTTTAAACGGGGACTCAAGCCCCCCCCCCCAGTTACGGTCTATCTCCGCCTATGTGAGTACGGATCAGTGAATTTTCAGAAAAAAGTAATCTGTGCAGAAAAAAGTCTAGGATTTCGATAAAGTAAGGACTGAAAGTTGAAAAAAATATCATTGTTTGGCTCATTTAACAAAAGCCCTGGGATTTCATAAAGAAAACAAAATTTACCAATTGGAAGCCCTAAAGAACTTACGCGGTTGTCACTTCCTTAAACAAGTTTACCAAAACAAAACTAATGCTACCTACATATTTGGCAATATCTTAAAATTTTGAGGACTTTTGTTAAATTAAACAGCCCATAAATGTAGTTTTAGGCAGCCCCATTAATTCCAAATGGTTTTCGATAGATTTTGAGAGAAAATAAGAGTAAGTAGGAATGAATTTATGGAATTTTTGTTCATTTTTCAAGTTTGCATCTTTTATTTCACTTGAAAGGAAAAAAAAGGCAATAGAGTTTGGCCATTGACTCATAAATTTTTCAAAAACATTCCGCGTGTTTATAAAACTCTGGGTAAATGAATAAAAAAATTGTGACCTGGTCTACGAAAAGGGACCCCAAAACCAAAATCAACTTTTCGAGAAAAACGCATTTAAAGAAAAGTCACGTTTAAAAGTTGAACTTTGAACTTTTGACTGAAATATATCGAAAACTAGCATTCTGGAAAAAAACGAATTTCACTCTACAGAAAGGAAATTTTACGCTCTACGATTTATGCCCTGTTCATTTTTTTTGTAGAACCCATTTTTTGCTCAGAAAATTGACTTTAAATGTCAAAAGTTGACAAAAAGTGTAAAAAAATTTCAACGAAAAATTCTATAGTTTCAATCTGCACGGGTACAAATTACCAAATGCTGTCAGGAAATAAGGGCAATATTGTTTACACTTCTCGAAATCTGTCTATCTGCTGTGCGATGTTTCTGTTTTTGTACCCGTGTGGATTGAAACCAGAATTTTTTCCTACCATACTTATTTGAATTTTTTGTAGAATTTTTTTTTTCACTTTTTGATAACTTTTGATACTTGAAGTCAATTTTCTGAACAAAGAAAGGGTTCTGCGAGAGAAATGAATGGAACATAAATTGTAGAGCGTAAAATTTCCTTTCTGTATGGTGTAATTAGTTTTTTTCTAGAAAGCTAAACTTTCGAGATATTTCAATCGAAAATTTAAAGTTCAACTTTTATCTTTTATTGAAAATGTCTCGAAAACTAAGCTTCCTGGCAAAAAATGATGAACTTTACAGCAAAAATAATAAAGTCCGGAGTCTGCGCTTTGTTTCATTGGAAAGGGCGTACTTTTTTCTATAAATATCGATCGAAAAACAAAATCGATTTTTCGGACTATAGGTACCTTTCCGTAGTCGAGGTTAGGTCACAAATACTTTTGCTGATTTGGATTTTTGGCAATATTACCGTAAAAAGTAATAATATTCTATTTTTCCCACATATCTAATTCTATAAAAACATTCAGTTTCAAAAATCCTGATTCTTTCAATTTTTCCATTCAACATTTCCAATTTTCCATGGTGATTATCTATAACAATAGGTACATAATTATTTTGTTCCTTTTCGGAAAAAGTCATAAATATTACTTGAGGGAAGAGGATGTAAAATCGCGACAGTAAACAATTAATCCAACTTTGAAAACATTTAAAATTGGCAAACAAAGACAGAAGAATGGGAGAGGAGTTTAGGGTGAAAACAAGCCCGGAATTAATGGTGGCAAAGGGGGCAGATTATTCCTCTAATAACAGCAAGAATGCATTTCAAGTCAAAAAATTATGTCAGTCAGGAAATTTTTGAAACTGATGCCTTGCTTCATTTTCGTTCTGAATATAAAAAATAAATAAAATTCCCCCTCCAATTTTCTCATAAAGTCGGCATATGTAGTAATAAATCGGCAAGTTTTCTCAAAAAGTCTGCAAATTTGGTTGCAATCTGATACGAAAAAGAAAAAGCACGAAATTTCGTTAAAAAAAATTCGAGAAAAGCGAAATTTTTACTTAAAGTACCTAGGTATAATGGAATTTTTTCAAACAACAGACTAGGTACTAAAAAACGAATTATTTTCTTTCTGAAAATCATTAATAATTATCCAAAAAGGTATATGTAAGAGATAGAGGTTGACTCTTTCGATACTAAAATATTGATATAAGAAAATTAAGAAATTGAATGCCCTTTTTTTCAAAAAATTTCACCCTTGCGTCGCTCGGACTCGATGATTACAATTTGTTCTCAAAATGATGATATCATATGAACCCTCTTTCCTTCCATCACAGACAATTGAACATTTCGATGCGAAAAAATTTGTCTTTCTCATTCATCAGGAAACTTATTGGTGATCTTGAATGGAATTTTCAAAAAAATTTCAATTTTTTGGGAAAGGAAGGAGGTCATTAGGGAATTTAGTTTTTTGAAGTCAAAAAAGTAGCACGAAAGAACCTCAATTTTTTTAAATTTCAGCGCGACTGGTCGGAAAATTTATATTTAAAAATATATATTTGTCGCCAAATTTCTTTCTTTTTTTGAAGAATAGACAATAAAATTTTCATTTTCAACCCCCCTCCCTTCACCCCGAGATGTTTGTCAAGTTTTATCTCATTGGCAGATCGATCGGGTTCGACAGTGAAAAAAATGACCCCACTTTGGAAATTCTTAAATGAAAAAGATGTTCGTAAATTTATTTTTGATGGAATTGGGAAACGTCCTAAGACTGCAGGTAAAATATTTACAAGAAATTCACTTCCACAGAGTCTAAAATACAGTTCGTAGAACATAAGTATAAATTGTATACTTACTAAATACACCAAATATTTTATAAGATCGATTTGGAAAAAAGAGAAATTCTTTCCTGAAATAATTTGCTCTCTATGAAAAAATAAGGTGAAGTATATCTTTGTTCTTATGCAAATCTTTTTAAAAAGATTGGAATTTTTTTAAATTGTCATATTTCTGAAATAATCGACTATTTTTTTCACAAAAATATCGTCAAATTTCAAAAAAAATCGACAACTAACTAAAAAAAAATGCAGAAAAAATTTTAAATTTCTAAAAAAAAAATAAATCAATGGGATTGAAATTTTATAAAAATTTTGATCGAAATATGCTAGGAGATGAAACAAAATAAACCAAGGAGCATCAATGAAGTTTTTGGTTTCTTGGGAGGAAAAAATTTGAATTCAGAGGGAAAACAGTGTAAGGGAATAGAGAGTAAAAGGTCCTCGTCAAACATCCAAGATAGGTATTCACAACACCTGTTTTTTTTTAAAATTTGAATTCGAATTTTAATGAAAAGTCATGTTTTTGAGTCAGAAATGTTTCAGATTTAATCTCTTTTTAAAAATTTTAGGTCACAAAATCATCTCACTTCTGTTTTAATGAATCGCTCATTAAACATGAAAACATAAATGCACCCGGGGGGCTCAGGGGGCTCGAGCCCAAAAAAGTGAATTTTTCTGCTCTTGAAACATGATTTTTTTTAATTTTTGCCTTCGCTTCACTCAGGCAGTATTTCATTCCTTCTATTTTAAAAATTGATGATTTTTCACTGATCTTTCGGTCAAAAATCACTGATATCTCACTCAATTCCCAGTTGTCAGAAAAAATCAATAATTTTGACAAAAAAATCAGTGAAAAATAACTGAAATTCTGTAATTTTTTAATTTGACTTGGGTCAAATCCGTTTATGAATTATCAACCTGCTGAAAATACCCTGACTACGCCAGCGCCCCTGAAATAACAAGTTACTGAATTTTTTCATTGAAATTTCACTCCCCCTATTTTTTCCGGATTCCAAGCCCCTCCATTAAGTAAGTTCTGGGTGCGCTTATGCATGGAAATGTATTTAAATCAAATTGTATCCGGTGAATTTTATCAACAAACATTTTTTTTACTCGTTAGTAAGCAATTCAGTCTAAAGTCATGGTTTTGGTAAAATTTTAATAAAACTGAATGAAATCAATTCAAATTGTTTGAAACTTAGTAGTTCGTGTTAAATTGATGCAAGTTGGCAGAATTACTTATTTGAATACTTACCTACATATTTATTGATTCGACTTTATGCTTATCTTGGCGGTAACCAGAACTTTGTTTAATTTAAAATGAAAATTCAAATTCCTAAAACTGGTGAAAAAACGTCTAAACATCGACTTCGAAGTCAAATATTCATTTCGTATAACGCTTTCCCGACTAATCAACGAGTATGGAGGAACCAAAACTGTCTTATTAAAGGGACAAAAATCAAAAATTGTTGATTGAAATGAAATTTCTCCAGATTCCCTTCTCCCCCCCCAAAAAAAAAGGTTATAATATCATTCAAAATCTACGAAAAATTTCTGACTCAAATCTAATTTTCCTCACCGAAATTGAAATTTTGCCATTATTGAGAAGGAATTTGTCATGTCTGTTCTCTAATTCGTATAAGTCGAAGCCCTCATCTGACAAGAATAAAATATTAGGTACCTATTTACCTATTAATAAATTAATAAAGAAAGAAAGAAAGATCCATTATGATCTCAAAAATCAGGTAAGTACATCGAAACATCAAAGAATCTGAATTCCTTGAAATATACTCTAACCTACTGAATATTTTATTACTGAAGGATGGGGTGATAAAATAACTTTTGATGCATTTTTTGGAAAAGTGAAAAATTCACATCATTTGGAAAGCGGGACACTAATTCATTGAAAATTTTCAAGTATATCTATTTTGACCTTTTCCTTTTTTTCTTTCTCTTTTGGTTCTTTTCAACAAAAAAGTCTGAAATTTTAATTGAATTGTACCAATACAGTGTAATTAGACAATATCCTTTCCCTTCTCCCTTCTTCTCTCATATTTAGAAAATACTCACCGCCAAAAAAAGGATAAAAAAACATTCGATCGATACCTACTCAATAACCACATATTTAGAATTGTAGATCCACATACATTTATTATATTCCAACCGCGATAATTTATACACCAAATATAAACATTACACATGCATTTTGAATCCTCAAGTACCCTAATCCTCTCCACCAGCAATATTTTTACGCCTTGAATAAAAGAAACCTCTTCATTTCAACACTTTGCGGCGTGAAGATAACCATTCAGTATAATTACCCGTATGTACGTATTGTAAAATGAGGAATAAGTATACTAAAAGCGTATTATACACGGTTCGGTTATCAGAAATGCATCTGTTCGGTTTGTCGAGGGTGATACTAATCTGATCATTCTTTTGGATTATCCTTATGGAGCTGGAGTAAGCTTACCGATACATAGTGTACCTAAGCTTATTATATTCAATTGTTAGTGTATTTAAATTCATACCACAGTATTCTGCTTATTTTCATTTCACCGTGTGTAATCCTTTTTTCCGCATTCGAAAGTGGTACAGAGAGGAAGAAATTAGCCTATTTAAACGATACATGATCAACAGCCAATACGAGGTGCATTTTGGAGAGATTGTTTGCTGATTTATTGGTTTTCATGGAGATGAAAAACCAGAAGAGGAATATGGACAAAAGAAGAAAGAGAGAGAGAAGAGAGATCTGGAATAATTTTTTCTTCCAAAAAATTGAATGAAATGGTTTCTTTTTTTAAAATGGCAATTGGCATGACTCGGTCAAAAATTTCATCCAACTTTCTTGAAGAATTTTTTCATAAGAAAAATTTAAAAAATTAAAAAAATTGTGCAAAAATGGTGCAAAAATTACATAACAGAGTTTTAAAGTTTAGAATCTGAAAATAAAAAAATTTGAACTGATGAAAAATATTTTATATTTAATACATTTGTATGGAGGAAAAACTGCAAAAAACTATAAGAAGAGCGTAAGTATTATGAAGCAAAGACTTCAAATCGGTGCCATGGGGATCAGGAAAGCTCTAATCAAAAAAATTTTTCAAACGATTGCCCATTTTGATAATCCATATTTTTGAAAAATTGGAAAAAACTTCGATTACCAATTGCAAAAATTAAAATCTCAATTTATATTTGAACCAAAAAAAAACAATTTTGAGTCATTTGTCTTTTTGAAAGTTTGAAAATGATAAAATATTGAAAAAATTGACCAATAGGTATAGGTACGTCGCATTAATTCGAATTGTGTAAAATGGTAAATTTAAACATGACTAGCCAATTAACCGATCCGATTTGCGAATTAATTCAGTAATCCGTACGTATTGAAGTGCTGCAAACGGGTAGACGGTTATTCTATCCCTTGAAGAGGCGAGATTTACGATGTAGAAATTAATTATTCAAATAACTTAACTACATTTCCATTAATAATTAAGGAAACACCAACGGATGTCCATGTTAAAAAGGGAGCTTTTCTTTAACCACCGTAATCGTTTTAATTATCGTCTTATCTGTTCTAAACTCGTCTTCAATTTATTGCCCTAGGTTGAGTTTTTCCCTCATTCTTTTGTTAAGTACTTAATTCGACTTCTCCCAGATTATTTTTGATGGGCAATTTTCTTAATTTCCAAGATTCAATTAAAATAAGTGCAAAAGAAACTTATTCTATTAATTTGTTCAATAAAGTTGATTATTTTTTCTTTCGGTGTTTTCAGATTCGGAAGGAGCATTTAAAAAATTAAAAAGTGAGCCATCGATGGGTGGACCTTCGCCTAGTCCTAGTGTTCAACATGCTGGACACACACCAACTACTGCTTCTTGTCCGACTCCGGCTCGAAGAAGGCATAGAACTACGTTTACTCAAGTTTGTATTTTTTTGACGATTTTTTTTTAAAATTCGTATACCTAATGATGAGTGTTTATGTACTTAATTGATTGATTTTTTTTTGTTATGTAGGAACAATTAGCTGAACTGGAGGCTGCCTTTGCTAAATCACATTATCCAGACATTTATTGTAGAGAAGAATTAGCTAGAACGACTAAGTTAAACGAAGCCCGAATACAAGTAAGTTTTGAATTAATTTTTTGGGGGTTAATCAAAATTATCTTGATTGAGAATTGAATTTGTACTAGGAATGTTAATTTTAATGGATATGGATTACTCACCTACCTAATTTGAAATACAACTTCTCCCTGCTCAAAAAATTCATGAGGGATGTGCCAATTGTTTGTAGTTTGTGTCTTTGTAGGTATCCTATGATTGTGTTGACCCTCTAAAAAAAAAACACACAGAAATTTATACATAGGCAGTTAGATACTGAAAAAAGTTGAAAAATGATATCGCGAAAGAATTTCCTACTGGTTTCTGATTTTTGAATTTCAGCATCCTTTATGGATTTCGAATTTCAATAGGATGCTTAAAAAAAGGGCTTGAAACACATTCATTTCGCTTTTGAGTTCTTAGAAAAATTGATATTGTGGTACTAGAACATTTCTTATCGTCAGTGACGTACCGAAGGCATTTTCCAGGGGGGGGGGGGAGAAGAGGTGAAAATCCCAACTCAAATTCTCAAAATTCCCAACTACATATAGCCGATACCAGAATTCCGGAGAGGGGGGGTGTAAAATTCAAATTTGCGAACCAATCAAATTTTTTTCAAACTTTCCCGGCTGATTTCTTAAAATTTACATGTAGGTACTGATTTTTTCCCAAGTCGCGAGGTTTTTTGATTTTTTTTACTCGTTTTCATCATTTTTGCGAACTTTTGAAGTTTTTACAACCCATTACTATAAGACCTTTTTTGAGATAAGAAATCTGAATAAATTTTTCATTGGTTAGGTGTTCCAAACAATTTTTTTTAAACCTACAAGCAATGTCATTGTAGTTGAAAAAACATACGAAATAGTTATTTGCCTTGAGCGAAGAAAGGGTGGAGTTTCGAAGAAAAATTATAATTTTACATCAATAAAATTTTGTAATTTCAATGTAAAGAATAGGGAGATGGATTTGGCCCGAGCGAAGCGAGGGCGAAAATTTTAAAAAAACCTCAAATTGAATGTGCAATAAAATAATGTTTTGGAAAAATAAACTTTAATGAAAAATCGACTGTTTCTACTTTGAAATGATTAAAGCAGAAATATATCATGGCCGAGCGTAGCGAGGCCGAAGCTTTTGAAAAATTGGATTTTCAAATATCAAAAATAAGTTTTAAGGAGAATAAGAACAATGAAATTAATTGGAATAATTTTGAAGAAAAGTGCGAAAAAATCTATTTTAAATTACAAGTACAACTCTAAAATTTTTTTGGTTGACGAGTGAAAATTTTTAAATTTGCAAGGTACCTAATTAATAATTTTTTTTCCAAAAAAGCATTTATTACAACGGTTTAATAATTCTTCGCTGGGAAAATGATCAATTTTCAGTTGGAAAAGGTTGGGAAAATGACTAATTTTTCCAACTAAAAAGTAAAAATTTTGTTGATTTCCAACTGTTAAAATAGGTAACCATTTTATTTATTCATTTTTCATTAAAAAAATAAATACTAATCGTCCCAACTGACATTTTTACTCATCACTTGGGAGAACGACCAATTTTGAGTTGGAAAAATAACCAATTTTGAGTTGTGAAAATTACCAATTTTGAATTGGGAAAATTACCAATTTTGAGTTGGGAAATTTACCATTTTCGAGTTGGGAAAATTACCATTTTCGAGTTGGGAAAATTACCATTTTCGAGTTGGGAAAATTACCATTTTCGAGTTGGGAAAATTACCATTTTCGAGTTGGAAAAATTACCATTTTCGAGTTGGGAAAATTACCATTTTCGAGTTGAAATAACTATTTTATTTATTATTTTTCATCAAAAAAATTAATCCCAACAGTCCAATTTTCCCAACTGATGTGTTGAAATGTTCAATTTTCCCAACTCACAAGTAAAAAATTTCCTCAGGGGGGGAAGCTCCCCCCCTCCCCCCTATCGGTACGTCACTGCAGTTATCGTTATCGTTTTCAATTTTCAATTTCAAATGCCAGAATTGAATCTTTAGTTAGAAAATTTGTAAAAAAAAACTTTTCTTTTGATTTGAAAATTTTTCGAATTTTGTCTGAGAAAAATGAACAAAATAGCATTTGAGTTGAAAATTGGGAAAAATTCTATGGTAACTACTTCGGTAGGAAATATTCGATTTTAAACTCTTTGATAATATCAATTATTTTAGTTCTTTCTTAAATTTCCTTTTGAATTTTACATTTCAAGTGAAAACTCCAATATTTTTCTAGGCAAATTTTGAATTGTATTAGAAAAAATTGAATTTGTGATGTAAAAAATTTCCTGCCAAATTTTAAATATTTGCATTGCCATATTTCTCATTGTTTTTTTTTCAAATTATCTTTTGAGATTTAGATGCAGAATACAGACCTACCTTTCTTTCAAAGTTGGTTTTGAATTTTTCATAAAATGAATTATTAGGGATTGGAAAAATCAAATTTTTTATTTAAAATTTTCCCTTTGAATTTTATTGGAAATCTAAGGATTCTGTGTAGATTTTCCGAATGCAATTTCCCAAACGACCGAATTTTTGCGAAGAAATACGTACTCTTGAATAAATGTATTCCTGAACCTATTTTCCAGAAAGTCAAATGAAATTACCATGAAAATCGAATAAAAATGAGATTTTTTTCATCTCCAAAGAGGAGAAGAGAGTTCAATTAAATTGCCAACCACAGCAAATGAAGAAAGAAAAAAATTGGGTTTTAAAAAATGTTTGCAAGGGGGTTCAAAGCTTCTAACTAAGCATATTTCTATGGTTATTTCTACTTTAACTTATAATTCGATCCTTCGGATTAGGGAGGTGGGCCCAAAATTGAAGAATTCTTAACAGTATATGAACTATTGAGTGAAGTATATAAATCTGTTTTTCACCCCCCCAGCTTCCGATCCATTTTTAAAGTTATTTCGACTCCAGATGCAAGATTGAACTTTAGGGGAGGAGAGGTAGGACCAAAATTGATTTTTTTTAAAAATTTTATCGAGAAAAGTATCGAAACCCCTTCGAGCGTTAGCTAAAAATATAGTTTTGTGAAAATAGGTACTCTAAAACAAAAAAGTAATTTTTAATTTCTCGTTTATTCGAGAATAACATTTTAGGAAGTTTTTCTACTCAGGAATTTGGTTGTTCGGGAAACTGTAATCGAGAAAATGGGTGAGGACCTTCATTTCTTTGAATCAATAAAATTTGATTTTTTTCTCAAAGATTCATTGAATTTTATGTAGGTTACATGAAAAACTTGGATTTCGATAGGTAAACGAAAAATGTTTCATTGGATAGATTTCATTCCAGGAAGTCTTTCACTAGCTCACAGCGAAAAAAATCAAATTTCAATTTTAAAAAGTTCTTGTTGAAAATATTTTTTAAGAAAAATTGAAAATTTCTCCCACTTCTTTCCCAAAAGAGCTCATTCAATTGAAATTTGAAACTTTTAAATAGTAGTTTTATTACTACACATACCTAAATATTTTTTTGTTGAGAACTTTCTAGGGATAAGCTGCATTCTGGTGAAAAAATTTCAATTCGAAAAAAACCTCACTTAATTTCTAGGTAATTAAATAATTTAAATTTCAACATGAAAAAATCTGATTTTGAATTTCATCGGAGATATTTTGTTAAATTTAAGAGAAAAAAAAATGAAATTTCTCTTTAATAGTAGGTACGTTTAAATTTAATTTAAGAAATTTAATTTGAAACCTTTCATTTGATTTTGATTTCGGTGGGAAAAATTTACCTACTTAGATACATTTCAACAAAAAAAAGTCCAATGAATTTTATTTTTCAAAAATTTAAATTTCAATGGCAAAAAATTTCCTATTACATTTTTGTTGGGAACCTTCGATATTATTTTATCCAAAACAAAATAATTTTCTTCAAAAAAAAAAACAATGATCTCAACTTCATAGAAATTTTGAGATTTCAATACGAATTTCAGGGCAGATTTGGTTACAAAACTTCCGCCGAATTTTAGAAAAAGCACAGAATTTTTAGGAAAAAATTTCATTGAATTTCAATTGAAAATCAAAACATTTCATTATGAAGAATTTTACTATAAAATTTTGTTGGAAAATTCGACTTGAATTTTGAGAAAAACATTCAAGTAAATTTCAACAAAAACAAACATTGTTCTTGACTTGAAAAATCAAGTTTTTAACATACTTAGATTAATTTTTTCTAGATTTGGTCAGGATTCTTCTACTTCTACTAAATTCAAATTTTTTACAAAAAAAGTCAATTTTTCAATTTGAAAAAAAAAATTAATACGAAAAAGTTTTCTACCAAATTTTAATGGCAACCGTTCACAAAAAATTTATTCAATTTTACGAAAAAATTGAAATTTTGTTTTAAAAAAATCAAACTGTATTCTGAAGTTTACGTTTTCCTTTCTCAACCATGTCTGCAATCCTTTTGGGAGAACTTGGAGATTGGGTCATGTAGAATTAACAGTATACACAGATGAAAAAATGTTTCAAAATGTCACTTATTCCAAATATCAACTTTTTTTTTGAAAAAAATGCGTAAAAACAGCTTATTTTATAGCTGAGCTTTCGTTGTTCTTCGAAAAAAAAGATCCCCCTTATAACTTTTGGAACCAACCCCAACTTTCACCCCCAAAAAAGTTGAAACTAAATTTTATACTTAAATGTGGATACCTAACTTGACAATTCTTATCGAAAAATTCCACAAAAATCTTCAAGTTTTGAAATCTGCCTGCAAGCTTGAAAAATTACCCGACAAAATAAGCACGTATTACTTTTCTAAATAATTCCTCAGCGAGCGAATTAAAATTTCATTTAAACGCTTTAAGCAAGAACGAGCTACGAGAGGAAACATGTTTTCAACCGCGATATAAGAGCGACATTATTTACATCTACTTCCGACCTTTTTACCAATCAAAAGTTCACCGTAATGAATTTAATAAAATTTACCGCATATCTTAAAACGAAATTGCTTAATATATCTTCGCAGCAACGAGTGAAATCCACCGTGTATTTGAATTTTTAAATTCGCAAGCCGCCGATGCGATATTCCAAGCTACCTATGGAAAGTTTTCACAACTTGGAACCTCGCCCCGGCCTTTGCCATCCGGAGAGGTACTCGGTACACCGACATCGTGGTGTTTCCTACGTCGAGCCAACTTTCAAACACGAAACTTGTTTCCTTTTTACGATGCCATTTTGTTCTCTCTCTCCTCGTTTTTCTCTCGTCCGTGCGCGCTTTTCTTTCATCTACGACGGAAAAGAAAACTTTTATCTTTGCGTTGTTAACTTTTCCATTTTCTGTTATACATTAATTTCGCTTGTTTTAGGGCGTTTTATATCATCCCTCGCATCTACCTTACTTTTCGTATTTCACCTTAAAGTTCTTAAGTTCTTAAGAAAACTTACTAAAAGTTTTATATTATTTCGCAGAGTATTTTAACTTTAACCGTAATTTTCAGACCAACTTGAACGAAATGAGATCAGAAAAGATAAACAGAATTTCAAATGAATGAAAACAAAAAAAAAAAAAGAAAAAAATTCAAAGGAAAATCAAAAACGTAACGTTCCATATTGACGTAATTATTCGGTTCGAGTTTTCTCTTTAGAGTAACTTTTTCAAAAGTACGGTTTGATGTATGAGTGGGATGCCTTGTCCTATATTCTTGTGTGAGTGAGTTGGCTTCGTTAGTTGGAAATTTTGTAATAAGTACGTAATGTGAGTGGATCCTATGTATGTACTTGCTTGAACATTTAAGAAAATCCCCAATGTACATAATTTCTGAAATTTTGATATTTTTTCGATAATAAAAAAATTGAAGAAATGTACTTACCTAGGATGAAAAATCTGGTGTGGTTGAAGCACACTTTGACCCTCGAGTATTTGTGATTTCATCAAGGGAACAGTTTCCTTCCCTATTTTTTTAAACAACAAAATTGGGGATTGAATTAAAAAAATCAGACAAAATTCTATTTCAATTGAAAATTTTCAATTTTACTCCTCCCCTCTCTTCAACGAAGTTTTGTACTCCCCAAGATGCAATTATTTTTGTGGAAAATGAGATAGGCTTAAATTTAGGGATCTTTGGTATTCAACAGAACTTTTTATTTTCAAAATTGAAAAAAAATGAAAAGATATGACACTTATCTATCAGCTTTGTCTTAAATGCTGGAGAAATGAGAATTACAAATAATAAATATGGGATAATCTTCGATTTTGACAGAAATAATTCATAATTTCGTAACCAATAAAATGTTGAAAAATATCTCAAAAATCTGATATCATAATAAAATGAAACGGCACTTCAGGACCAATCTGTCAAAATGCAAAAATTCGCTGGAGGCTCCAGAACGACTCTAAACCACTTCCAATTTTCAACTGTTTCGGAGACCAAAGATAGACTAGATGAATAAAATTTCAGCTTTCTACCCTGTTGAGATGTTATTTTGATTGCATGGGATGGTTTTGAGTTGAAAATTTATCAAAATTAGAAGCTGATCAGCTGAAATTTTTGATTAGAATGATTTTTCGAAGGCTGTTTTGATCCATGCTTGTCTCACATCATGATATATAGATCTTTTTCAATAAATTAAAAAGCAATAATAATAAAATTTGACGTATTTTCCGTAATTTTCACTAAAAAAAAATTCCAGTAGAAATTAATAAAAAAAAAAAATAGTAGTTTTGGAACAGTTGATAGAAGTATGTACTCGTAATAGGTACAAAAATGGTAATTTTTACTGTTTAAAATGGGAAAAAACATTTTTGCCATTTTTTGTAGTAAAAATGACCACTTTTGTCCTAAGTATTTCTACCGACTGATCCAAAACTTCTATTTTTTTAGTAACTAATGGGATTTTTTTTTCGGTGTAGGTAATATTTTGTCAGACTTAGTCTGACAGAAAACTCGAAAAAATTGATTTCCGGCTGCTAGTGCCTGCATTTTTTATGATTTTTATAGTAGCTTTTTGGTATAGGTAAAATTTTTTTGACTCCATCTCCCCTCCCTTGTTGAAAATTATAAAAACCCTTCCTCCACACTTGAAAATACATACGTACATCTTTCTTTGAAAATTTACTTTTGTTTTCATAAAATTTCGGAAATTAACTTCGACATTAAGTATTTTTTATGTTTACTTCTTCTCATGAGAGAAATTGACGTACTTTCATAGAAAAAAATCATCTTTTGAATAATTTTAAGAAAAAAAAATCTGAATGCCAACCCAATATGACTTTTGAAGTTGAAAAATTGAAATTTAGATACATAGATAGGTAGGTACCTAGTACCTACATATTATTCAAGTATACATGGAAGACATGGTATTATATTTTTTTTTTTAAAACGAAACTATTTTCAAAAATTTGAATCATCTAAGTACCTACTTTTAAATGTTTTTTTCTTAATTCAATTTAAAAGTCGCTCATAAAAATTGGGATCTTTTTATACCTATTACCTACTCATATGAACTTGGTACGAATATTAAGTCTGAAAAACAAATCTACTTATATGTAGCTTACTTTTTTCAATAACAACTCTAGGTCAACTTATTTCAGCTATTAATGCGAATGCAATTCCTTAAGGATGGAAAACTCAGAGAGGGACACACGCACCTCTGATTCCTATTAGGCGATTCAGAAATTTATCGAATTTAAAAATGTTGGAAAAGTGCAACTTTGAATTTTTAAAGAAATTCTCAAACGTTATCGTTACTTTTTTTAAAAATACGTATTTAATAGGATCAATTTTTTAGCTGCTCAGAACGAAATAACTCAAAATTCCTTTCTCCGATTCAAATGGGAGGGGAATTTTTAGAGGAATCATGCTTTCAAAACCATCGTAACCAAAATTTTAGATTTAGCTGCCCAAGTTGATTTCTCGATAGATGACGAATTTTTGAAAATTTATAAAAACGCCATTGTTCAGTGAAAATAATATGTACCTATCTATCTACATAATATTTTCAAACAACTAATTTTTCAGAAAAATTGATGAAAAGCTGGTCCTCTACATAATATGTCACCTTTCAAAATCAAATTGCGCCATTTCCGATCATTCTGAAGCCTCCGGCGTGATTTTGATTACCTATGAGATACTTATTCAAATTCTTCCAAAAAGCGAGGAAATTAATTCAAAAGGGTAAAAATCGAGTTCCCGCTTTCTTTTGTGTGATTTAACAAAAAAAACTGTTTTCTCAATTTCCAAACGAACATCTCAAGTGAATTTTTTAGATTGGATTTAAAATTTCTAAAATCAAATGCACATTAAGCTGATTGAAAAATTCAATTAAAAATTTCGCAGTAGGCTCCAATATGGCTGGAAACAGTGAAATTCGGTCACGGGATGTCAAAATTAAAAATGCGGATTTTATTTTTTGAGTTCTACTAAAAAGTTGCTGTTTTTAAATTTACATTCTGGCAAATTCACCAAAATTAAAAAAATTCATTGGGGAAGATGAAGTTTGGCTACGGAGGTTCAGGCAATATTCAAATTTTTTGAGACGCATTAGCTATGTATTTTTCAATTTTTTTCGGTTCCGAGAGAGTGGAGCCAAATCAAATTGCAAAATAAGTATAAACTAGATACGGAAAAAAAAAGAAAACAAGGAATATTTAATTCATAAAAACATTCTACCTGCATAGATATTTTCGAAAAAAAATTCAAAATTGGACGACAGGGGTTATTCGAAACCCTGAATCCAATTTTTGAGTCATTTGATTTTAAACCCTAAACCCAGACTGGATCCACAGGATTGAGGGGGAAGGGGCCAAGTTGAAAAAAGTCCTAGCAATGTCGAATGTGGTCTAGAAAATCCTATAATTATTTTGTTAACTCGTGAGTTCATTTCAGGAGCCATTTTTCTAAAAAAAAATTGAAACGGATTCCACGTTTATCAGGGTTGGGATAGGAGGCCAAAATTAAGGAATTTTCGAATGAGGTATCAAAATACATTATTGTTTTTTGACTCGCAACCATTTTTGCAATTATTTCTACTCCCAAAAAAAACTGGAGTCTCTGGGATTTCTGGGATGAACAAGGAACCAAAAGTTCCTCATGTTCATCCCAGAAGTTTATATGTAGTGATCTTTCAGTGGAAAATTGACAAAATTGATATAGGAAAAAGTAGGTAGGTACATATTTATCGATCTGATGGATTTTACAAACCGTAATTCACGATTTCTCTATCAAAAAAAAACCTCAAGAAACCTAGCTTGTAATTTTTTGAATATAGATTTGAGATTGGTGAAAGTTATCAGAATTTCTTGATGCTAAAAAAACAATTTCCTGCTCGAGTTGCTAATTTTTTTGGATGACTCAAGTTTTTTATAAATTAGTTTTCACAAAAATATGATTCGAAATCGTGAAATTTTCAAATTCATTAAAAATAATGATGCTTTTGTGTTTTTTTAAGCAAAGGAGAAAAGAGGAAGGGATATAATACAATGATATTGGTTTTTCAAGCAGAGGTTTATTGAGAGCTGTCGTGGAGAGAAAGAATCTTAACAAATTTTGCTGCTGGAAAACAGGAAAAAATCATGAAATTGAGACAACATGAAACATTCCAATGCATCTTGGAAAAATCCAGTTTTTTTTGAATTACTGAAGTTGGCCTCATTCGGTTTAAAAAAAACTGGAAAAGTTTCTTTAAAAAGCACTTGTCCATTGCAATTTCATGTTTTCGTTGATCAATTCTTCCTCTTTCCGGTGTGAAAATATTTTTGAAAAAACTCAAATCTTTTTCCGGTACTATTTCGATAGAATCAATATTTTTGCTTTGATTCATGTCAAAACAGAAATTTTCTTTTGAAAATAACGTTTTTTGTCATGATGACCAGGAGGAGGTCAGATTTTTAGAATCAGAATTTTTTCTAGAGATACCTAACAATACTCGATGGGAATTTCAAAAATCCGAGAGCATAGACTTTTTGTCATTCCGGTCCTGGAAAACATTTTGAATGATAAAAATTTGAATTCCCTGTCCTTCAACGTACTTATACATAGGTAAAAAAGTGAATCCATGGTCAAGTTTGCTTTCCCCCTCAATCAAGTATCAAATTAAAATACTTGTGATGGGGTCATGGGGTAATACAAAATATAATATGGCACCATAAAAAAAATATTCAGAAAATTATGGATACCAAAAAAATTCAATTCCATGATTCAAATTCTAAGAAAATTCAGAAAAAAGGATAAAAAAAGAAATGAAAAGAAAAAAAATACAAACTTACTTAATTTATTCAAGAACTTGATTTTTTTTGAAAATTCTGAAGAATTGACTGCAAAATGGCAATGAAATTATAACTTGAATTGGGCTATGGCCATTGAATTTGAAAAATAAGTAAAGTATCTACTATCTATCTAATCATCATTTTGAATTTTTTTCTATTATTTTGATGACAATTTATAATTTTACTCAAAATTTTTCAATTTTTTGAGGCAGATTAAGGGTTTTCTTTCATTGATTGATTCATTGTGATTTACATCATTTTATTTTTCTTCGATAGGTATTTTTCCCTGAAATCTGCATTAAATATTATTTCTTTCAATTTGAAAAGAGGAGGAGTAATATTGTGTCTGTTCTGTCACATTCATTATCAAAAAATTACGTTAGTTGGTAGTTTAAAACTTGAAATGGAATGTGCTCATGAATTAAACTTTTTACTAACCCAGAGATGAATTTAGAATATCTTTTACGAAGATCCAAGTAGAAGGTCACAATTTTCCAATTCCTTCTAATTTAGGATTCTCAGTTTTTATGTAATTTTATACTAGTAGGTAAATAACTTTGATTTAGTCGAATAATGTTGGGCACCTGTAAGAATCAAATTCTTGGTGTTCTAGTTACTTACTCTATTTTTTCTTTTTCTTTCTTTTTTTTTTTTTTTGATATTGATGAGAAAGGTATTATATTTTTCCAGGCTTCAACTTTTACACTTAAATTATAACATTAGGTAGGTTTAAAATCTATTTTCAATTTTAATCCTTTCTAGGCATCGCATTGATGAAGAAATTTGCTAAATTTGGGATATAAATGCAAACTGATCTGAATAGATATGGAATAATTCTTCATTTCATCCTCGAGTAGAAATGTTTTTTCATTTTTCTCATTTTAATGCCCATTAAATGGCTTAGGTACAAAACATAGCCAGGTATCATACATCCATTTGCAAATTTACTTATTAGATTTCTTCTCCCCAGTCCCAGCACTGATTCGACTTCTAAACCTTTCAAAATGTAGACGACATCTTTTTAAAAAATATTCATCGGCAGTAGTTCGCCACATACGTTAAGTAGGTAAACTTTCAATAACATCATACATCAGATCAGAGTACACTTCAGCCATAAGAAAATAAAAAAGCTGCAAAACTTCGAGTATGGAAAAACCCCTTACTTTAATACACGCACACGACGTTGAAAATACTTTAAAAACTTCCCCCGTAAACCATTCCGTTTGCCTTTTTAATAGGCTTACATGAAATAAAATTGAAGAAGACATCCATTATACTTCCTCAGCAAACCCGCCGCCATTCGTCTTTTACGCGCGCGAACCGTAGGACGACGCAGAGAAAGAGAGAGAAGAAAAAGTGAAACGAAAAATATTCTCAATCCCTGAACGAGACAACCCTGAAGCTATAACGAAAGCAGCCCCCAATTTCAGTCCCTCATCTTACAATCCCATCAAAAAGAGCTCTCGTTTCTTAACTCAATTACCAATCCCATCATCCCGTTTCAACGATCTTCCCGCCCTTTTTTTTCTTCTTTTATTATACCGTCGCGCTGACGCTTTTCCCGGCCTATTACGTGACGTCATCGTAATTTTAGAACCTATTGTATTCGTCGGGCTTTGGCGGGCGACCGGCAACCATGCGAATTATCTGCGACGAACAAGAAACTCACATCCGTAGATAGGATATTTTTGGGTAATAATAAACTAACCCTTGGAAAGGGGGTGCTTTTCCGATATTGCCTCCCTGAGTCCCGAGATACTGCGGATTTTACATTTATTTTTCGCTAGTTTACGAGGCCGAAGCGTGGTCGCGTGAAAATTTCCAATTTTCCGAGCATGGAAGCGGAGACTATGTTAATTTGTAGAAAAAGATTGCGCGAGGCTGTTTGATTCGATGATGTGTGATTTAAGTATGTTTTTTTGGCATTTTTGCGCAGGTTTGGTTTCAAAATAGAAGAGCTAAATATAGAAAACAAGAGAAGCAATTACAAAAAGCTCTTGCCCCTTCAGTGTTACCAACATGTAATGGAGCTATGATGAGAAATATATATCCGACAGCTTCGAGAGGCTATCAACCTTATCCGCATCCAAATCCGATGAATCGATATCCTCAAGTAAGTTTTAAATCAGGCTTTTTATATGGTAAATTAAGTCAAAATATGGCTAGATTGGTAAGGAGACGGAGGGGATATGAAAATCGGTATTACAAGGTATCTGATCAAGGGCCTAACCAGCAGGATGAGCTGGATGGGCCAGGATCACCTGAAAAATCATTTGGTGCCCCACATTATAAAAAAAAAATGAAAAAATTTACTGTACTTGCCTACCCACTGAAAAAGAAAAAATTCCTGTAAAACAAGCATAACGGGTGGTTTAAAAAAAACTGATTTTTTCAAGTTGATTATATTTTCAAATTTTTCATTTTTTCAACATTAAATTCTAAAAATTCAAGTTTTTCTCTCAAATTTTCTTTCTTGTGTTTTTTTTTCAAATTCAAATTTTTTTTCATAATTTTTCTTTTAAGATTTGTTTTAACTTCTATTTTTTCTCATAGGTGTAATATAATTCAGCTTCAAAATTTTATCTTAAATTTTCATCAAATCATAGGTAATTTTTTCTCAAACTTTTTTCTTTTCAAATTTCAACTTTAAGATTTTCCTCAAAATATTTCTTCTAACTATTAAATTTTATCGTCTCGAAAATGTTTTTAAATTACCTACCTAACATTTTCTCCATACTTGTTTTTTTTTTTTAAATTAAAGTTTCTCGTAGTTATACATCATGAATTCGATCAATGCCCTCAATGGTATTGACTAAGATTTTGAATTTTAATGTTCATTTATTTACAGTTTTGAAAAGTGAAAAATTGGTGAATTTATATTTTTTAGTTTTGTAAGCAATGTTCAGGATGCAGATTATGAACGTCCGTATTGAACGTTCAACGAATTTCGTACCTGTTCGAGTTTTGGTGTATTTACTTATTTTTACCACCCCTTCCCCCACACACCTAGATTCAATTTTTTGTCCAGCTAAAAATTTTTGAGGCCTTATTTGGCTCACCTATTCGTTATTTTCTGGTTACGCCTCTCTGTCTGATAAGTGATTATGTAAATGAATACAGAGTTATGGTAGACGATCGCTTACAATGGAGGTATTTCAACTGGCAGTGAAATTTTAGGTCGAAACAAAAATATATTATCGAAAGTACATCATAGAGGAACCCAATTTCCAAAATTTTAGGAGCCCAAATTCATTTATCGAATTTTGACGAATTTTTAAAAATTCAAAACTACCTCATAGCTTTGTAAAAATGTAAAAATTTGATTTAATGAACGAAAACAACACTGAAATCTGATATGTACCCTATTTTCGACCTAACGTAATCGATTGGTAGAGGTTTCAAGACGTTCTAGAGCCTCCAGAAAATTTTTGAATTTTCCAGCAAAGAAAAAAACATAAAAAATGGTCTATGAACTTTAGCACTTACAAACGCAGATTATTCGTATTGATGACCTGTCCGATCAATTGGAGCACAATTTTCCAAAATTTTCAAGTACCTACTGAATGAAATCGATTATATTTTTTTCAATGCTTGAGAGTATTGAAATTTTCTGGGATTTTCAGATCGGTTAGAAACTGTTCTCAACTGAATCAGGAGATCGAAAATGAGGTACTTAGGTACTTACGTACAAAATCCGGATTTTTGCATCGATAAGTAAATTTTTCAATTTTCGTTAAAAAATAAGTTGGAGAAAAACATGGATTTGAAGTTGAACTGGCAGTCAAAAATTATAGAAAATTGTGTCCGTGCTCCAGTTGATCAAACGGGGTGTTTGCAGATGCAAAAGTTCATTATGAACCCTTTTTGTGTTTTTTTTCCAATGCTGGAAAATTCCAAAATTCTCTGAAAACTCCAGAACGTCTTGAAACAACTTCCAATAGAATTGGGAGGTCGAAAATAGTACATTATATTATACCGTGACCCATCAAGCGCAAAGGTACCATTTTGAAAACTAGAGACCATCCCATTTATAATGAGACCAAAATCAGCTCCGAACCTTCAAACCTCTACATTTTACACCCATTTTAACTTTGAGTACTGAAAAAGTTGATCTCGAGAAAAACGTGTTTAAAGAAAAAAGTAAGAAAATCACTACATTTTGATTTTTTATGGGTCGAAATAAGTATACTTAAAAAATGAATACAACAAAGTTATTTTTGATTAAAAATGAACATTTAAAATAATATTTAAAGAAATTTTCCCAAAATAATGAATGAATTTTTTTTCAAAGTTGAAAAAGTTACGAAAAAACTTTCAAAAATTTGATTTTTTCAAAGACTCTTTAACTTTGAAGGCGTTATTCTACCACTTTCCGGTAGATTTTCGATCTGTTACTTCGGGATATTCTAGTACACATGTCAATATCAATCCACCAAATTTCACGAAAAAACGATTTTTAAATTTTTTGACCACAACTCACAGTTTTGCCTCTAACTCAAAAAGTCGTTTTCCGACTTCTGGTACCTTTGCGCTTGGCGGTTCACAGTCCCAATTTTAGCTTTTCTCGTTGATTGGATTAAATTTTCATACATATTTTGTAGGTCATAAGGTAGCAGCTACCTAATTTTGAATTTTCAAAAATTCGCAAAAATTTGAGAAATGAACTTCAGTAGATATCTGAAATTTTGGATAGGGGTGCTTCTATAATTACTTTCAATTTTTTTTTGTATCCTGCCAAAATTTCGCTACCGGATGGAATTCGAGATAATATTTTCTGGTGAGAAAAAAGAGCTATCGATAAAGAAGTTGCCTACTTTCAGAATTGAAGGAGAACCTGCTCTATTGAAAAAATAAGAAAAAGAATGGTCAAATGGGTAGAGAGTAGAGACCTTCACGTTAATTTTGGAGGAGTACTTTTTTTAAAAAATCACTTTTTTGTAGAAAGTAACGATTTTTGCATTTTAAAAAATTTGTCAAAAATGGAAAAAAATAACATTGGACAACTGAAATTTTGGTTATGGTGGTTTTGGATTTTTGAACATAAATGATCTTTCAAAAAAAACTCGCGATCAGATCAAAGGCGGACATCTTGACTGATTTCTTCCTAATTTAAAATTTTTTCATATCATATAATTATTTTGTCTATTTAAAGTACAATTTTTCAAGAATAAAAAAAAAGCAATTTTGTCATGGGGTAGGAAGCAAGTTTATTTTTCTGCTCACCTGTCCTATTCACTCCGAACTTTTTAGTCTTACTTTGAAATAAATCTTGCTACGTTGTAGTCTACTTTAAATATTGAAGGCGTTATAATGTTTAAGTTGCTTAACATTATTACTTAATGAATATTGAAAAATCATCTACCTAACAATTTTTCAAATAGGTTTACTTTTTCATATTTTTTCAAAGTTACTGTCTCATTCGTCATTCTGAATCTGTAAAAAATCAGACAAATAGCAAGAATTGCGGAACGAGAAAAATTAGCAAAATTATCTGATTTTCAGCATTCTTTTACATTGATTTCCAGGATTTCCTTTCAGTAGACAATCTTTATTATTTATTTTCCCTGCGCTGCATAATCGGTCTGTTTATTAATGATTTTTCACTAATTCAGAATGAAAAAGTACCTACAAAAATTCATAAATTGAATTTCTCGACTTTTCTCGACATTTACCTTCCTTGACCCGCATAAAAAATTGGAAAATCATGTTTTAATTTTTTTCAACTTTTTCAAACTTTTTTTTAGGAAAGATAAAATTTTTGTAGAGACATCAAAATATTCGAAAATTTTCTAGGACGAAAGGACCACACAAAAATACAATATTTCTAAACGGATTTTTGGGCCCAAAACATTTAATATCGAAAATTTTAAATAATTTTTTGATTCCGACTTTTCCAGAAATTTTTGTGCTAAAAATTTAAAAATTGTGATTTTCAAATAAATATAATTTACTGTTTTATTTCCATTTTAAATAAACATGCTGATCGATCAGGGGTCAGGGTGAAATTTGTTTCCAATTTTCTTGCAATTTTTCAGTGTACATGAATTGAATCCCTTGATTTAAAAAAATTTTTACATTAAATTCTTCCAGTTTTAGTGAATTTTTGGATATAAATATGTAGGTACCCGATTCTTCTTATGTGGTTACTTTTCGAGCTACCTTGAGAATTCGATTGACTTTGTACTGAGAGACAACTTGTTTTTACTCATTTTTCAATAAAAAAAAAGGAGCATCACATGGCACAGGTTATCAAAAAAATGATCAGAGATGCATCATTTCTTTCACAAAATTAAAAAAAATTGTAGAATGAAAAAAATATCGTCTTGGCAAACCAATGACAATTTTTTTTTTAAATCACAATTTTTGTATGTATTTAGAAAATTGTTGACGAATTTTGTAAAAAGTATCTTGAGGTGTACCCCCCCCCCCCGATCTCCTCATCAACTCATCATGGCAACTTGTAACACCTTCGAACCGTATTCTATGCTCCTGACATTCACAAACGTGAAATCTCATTTACGAATTTATTTTCAGATGGCATCCAGTTCGTACCCAAGTATGGCACAATCATTCTCAATGAGCCACGGAGCAACAAACATGAGCGCAGCTGTGACCGGCATGAGACAAGACGCAATGGGTAAAACACATCTAAATAACTAATTCCTCCTCCCCCTAACAAAAAATAAAAAAAACATTACTTACTCCTAATCACATTACCGATAAATATTTCGAAAAAAAAATCTTAATGAAAAATACCCGCTTCTCGCGATACACCCAGCAGTAAGCTCAGACCGTATTGCGAAAATAATTAAGCGTGAAAAGGAAACTGCAACGAAATGAAATTTTTGTCAAAATAAGGGTTGATATTAAAGTAAAAACGAAACTCGTCTTCGGTATAGAGAAATCTTGAAAATAAATTGCAATTTCCGACAGAACGTCTTAACAATTTTCTTAAAGGAACTAGGAATTTCCCTTCCTTTTCCTGATGAAGATGGTGTCCGGAAAATAAATTAAACCGGCTGCGAAAACTTCTCACCTAATTTCGCATCGCTACGTTTTACGAGCCGAGCGACGACGAGCTTTTTAAAATGAAAATCAAATTTATTAACTTCTTTATCGATTAAGTAATTGTAAACAATTTTTCAACTCCGGTTAATTTATACATCGTTTGTAACATTTGCGTAAACGGATTAACATCGTTGTTCTTGGGTTTTTTTCACTGTAATGGTCGTAATTTTTCATTTGCATTTTTTTTCGAAAAAATTATTCGTAATTGGTTCGTTACCGTTGACGAACGATTTTATCAAATTTCACCCCCTTAAATTTATAAAAAATTAATATTTGCAAGAAATTCGACATGATTTTGTTTCCTCGCGCATTAAAGATTTTAATTTGATTACAGGTATGACCGCCGAAGATGAGTGGTACAATAAGAGTTTGTCAGCTTTACGAATGAATTCTAGTCATCATGCCAATTTAGCTGCTCCAATGTTACAATACCAAACGTAAAATTACCTGATACCAATCAATCAATGGTTCAAATCACACGATTGTGTGAAGCATCTGTGTGTTTTTTTTCTATTGAACATTTTCTCGATTTCATTTGTATCAAAATACCAGTAGGTACAATTGATATAAATCTATGTACAGTTGAATTCTCCGAAATGAGAAATTTAATGATATTTGAAACAAGGAACGAAGAGTAGGGGGACAAAAAAATACAACAGAACTTGAAATAAAAATTACCTTTAACCCAGATGTATTCTTGAATTGGTTTTGTATAATGTATTTTTAATGTAAATTTTTTAAAAATTGTATCCATTTGTTAATTCATTTACGTATTATAAAATTTTAGACTATTTCAGTACATCGAACGTATTATATTATTCATTTTTTTATTTATTTAATTAGTGTGATGTAAATATCGTTTAAATGTACAATAAATGAATTTTAAAAATATGTTTTCTCAAAGTAGTATACTTTTTTTGGAATTTTCTTACGTGAACCTAAGGATGGTAAAAAATAGCAAGATATTCATTCGAGGATAAAAACATACATCCCAACGATTTTTTTAAATGGAAAAAGTACTTAGGGACATTATTTCATCAAAAAAGAGACTGAATTTACTCTTTCCGAATTTTTTTCGGTGAATCTGTCGTAAAACAAACACAAAACGTAGACAACCAAAATTTTCAATTCTGATCTGAGCTAAAAAAAAATAAAAGAATTGTGTGACAAATATTCACGAATTTTCTGAACATTACATTGCTCCACCAGCCCCACAAATTGACAACGATTCAAAAAAAAAAAATGAAAATTATTCTTGTGATTTTGTGACCGCTGTAGCCTTCTCCTCTTTTTCATCTGACGACCTTCTTAACTCTTCAACAAAAAAAGAAAGAAAGAAAGAAAGAAAGAAACCCAAGCAAATCGTTCAGCAATGAGGAATTTTTTTGAAAAAATTTAAAAATTATAAATTCTATAAGGTTGTGTGAAACGTCAAGTTTGAATAGTTTATTCTTGGTTTGAATACCCTACCCCCACCGACCATATTTAATTCTCAAAAAACTCGAATTTGAATGAGACCTTGAGGGCATGCCATTTTCAATTTTTCTAAACTAAAATAACTCTTTCCAAGTTTTTTCAACTGAAAGTGTGATTTTTTTGAAATTTTTCTTAGCCAAAAATGAAAATGTCTTCAAAGTAAATTAAACTAGAAAATATTTCATTAATTTTGTAAATTTTCTCATTCAAACTGTGTTTTTTCCACATGAAAATGGAATTTAGTCATTTGGGAAGTAAGCAGTCCCCTAAGCTACGTTCAGTTCGGACCTCATCACGTCCACTCTTGACAGAATGAGACTTGGTTATCTTTTAAAAATGTAAGGAGACAAAAAACACGAAAAATAAAATTTTCAATTTTTTCAAAAACTGTTTGTTATTTTGAATAAATCAATTTTTTAGTATAATATAAAAATTGTTTTTAACTAAGAAAAAAATTCCAGCAAAATAAGTTTAGGGAATAAAAGGATAAAGGAAGAAAAGTACCAACACCAAAAAATATTTGAAAAAAGACCTACTGAGAAGTCTACGAAAATAAACTCTTGAAATTTAAAAATCGACTCACCTGTTATTTCAAACTCCTTAAAATTCAACCACCATATCGAGGAATTTATAGAAGCTGATTTTATATCATCAATAGACTTCATTCTAGCTGTATAGTCTATGATCCAAACATGAAAAAGTGCTCTAGAAATCGAATTCAGCGATCTTTTTTGAGAACCAAAAAAATGAGTTGCCAAAATGTCGGTACTATCCGCCTCATTCGAAAAAGTGCAGTTTCAGATTTTTAACCCTGCACAATAGGGGGGTGGACCCCTAAAAAGGTGATTTAGGGGACATGGTCCGAACCAAAAAAAATCGACGGATTTGGGTTGAGGAACTTCTCCCGATACCGAATATGTAATTTTTTTCCGTTGCACCCTGCACAACTGCATTTTATTGCACTTCAAGTGCAATTTTTATGCATTTTGGACGATTTTTGACAGTAAAAGAGCCCTCCTATCCAAAATATAGGCGAGAACCAAAAAATACTCGTCAATTTTGTTGAATATAGTCATTTAAAGTCCATTCCCGCAAAAATGGGCGAAAAATTCCTGCACAATGCGAAGTAATGAAAATGAACAGGTTGGTCACCCCATCCCCCCACCAAAATTAAGTCATGGAATACTTGCTCAAAAATGGCAATGCGATACATCAAAATGGGTCAAAATTTCGCGCTGAATCCGAAAATCATCATCATTTTTGATTTCGACCCCCCTCGGTGGAGTTCTGCCTCCAAACTTGAATTTAAGGGGAAAATAAAGAATTTACATCATTTAAATGAAACGTAATTGGAATATACGCAAATCAAACAATTGTGGTTGATTGATCTCAACTTTCAGCATACCTTGACCCCCAAAAAAATTTCCAACCCTCATCCCTCCCACCCCCGCCAAATTATAATAAAAACATTAATTTAAAAACAGCGATGCGGCATATCGAAATGGTTTAAAATTTCGCGCTGAGTTCGAAAATGCGGTAATAATTTTTGAATTTGACCCCCTCGGTGGAATTCTGCCCCAAACTTGAATTTGAGGGGGAAACTGAAGATTTGACATCATTTAAATGAAACGTAATTGAAATTTACGCAAATCAGACAATTGTGGTTGATTGATCTCAACTTTCAGCATACCTTGGCCCCCCTAAAAAATTTCCAACTCTCATCTCTCCCACCCCGCCAAATTATAATACAAAACATTAATTTAAAAACAGCGATGCGGCATATCGAAATGGTTTAAAATTTCGCGCTGAGTTCGAAAATGCGGTAATTATTTTTTGAATTTGACCCCCCTCGGTGGAGTTTTGCCCTCAAACTACAATTGAAGGGGTAAAAATGAATAATTGACTTTTTTAGATGAAACGTAATTGCAATTTACACTCGCCAGGCTGTAGCAGTCGATGAGTTCCAATTCTGCAGCATATATAGACTCAAAAAAATGTCTACCCCTCGCACCTCCCGCCCCTGCGGCATCATCCCTGATGAAAACATTTGAGGAGCTTGGTATCAAAGTGAGACATACGCCAGTGACACTCTACGAAAAAATGGACCGTATGTGTCAGAAAAAACTTTCTAATTTTCTTAACAGATTTTGTTCTTCAGCAGTTAGAGAACAAGAAATGGAAAAAAAATTCTGACATTGCAGCATATATAGACTCAAAAAAATGTCTACCCCTCGCACCTCCCGCCCCTGCGGCATCATACCTGATCAAAACATTTATTTTATGACATAGCAGTGTGACATTTTACAATGCCTTAAAATTTCGCGCTCAAGCTATATGTAGTTCATTGGAGGATGCCGAGTGCATTTAAGTCTGTCAGTGGCGTAGTGTTTTTCTTTTTTTTCAACAGTCAAAAAAAAATGACAACAATTTTTTTCTTGAAAAATGAAAAGACATTAGGAAATGAAAAAAAGAAAGGACAGGTCAAATTAAAAAATTACTACGATTTTCGAACTCAGCGCGAAATTTTAAGGTATTTTAAAATGTCACACGGCTATGTGATAAAATAAATGTTTTGATCAGGTATGATGCCGCAGGGGCGGGAGGTGCGAGGGGTAGACATTTTTTTGAGTCTATATATGCTGCAGAATTGGAACTCATCGACTGCTACAGCCTGGCGAGTGTAAATTGCAATTACGTTTCATCTAAAAAGGCCAATCATTCATTTTTACCCCTTCAATTGTAGTTTGAGGGCAAAACTCCACCGAGGGGGGTCAAATTCAAAAAATAATTACCGCATTTTCGAACTCAGCGCGAAATTTTAAACCATTTCGATATGCCGCATCGCTGTTTTTAAATTAATGTTTTGTATTATAATTTGGCGGGGTGGGAGAGATGAGAGTTGGAAATTTTTTAGGGGGGCCAAGGTATGCTGAAAGTTGAGATCAATCAACCACAATTGTCTGATTTGCGTAAATTTCAATTACGTTTCATTTAAATGATGTCAAATCTTCAGTTTCCCCCTCAAATTCAAGTTTGGGGGCAGAATTCCACCGAGGGGGGTCAAATTCAAAAATTATTACCGCATTTTCGAACTCAGCGCGAAATTTTAAACCATTTCGATATGCCGCATCGCTGTTTTTAAATTAATGTTTTTATTATAATTTGGCGGGGGTGGGAGGGATGAGGGTTGGAAATTTTTTTGGGGGGTCAAGGTATGCTGAAAGTTGAGATCAATCAACCACAATTGTTTGATTTGCGTATATTCCAATTACGTTTCATTTAAATGATGTAAATTCTTTATTTTCCCCCTTAAATTCAAGTTTGGAGGCAGAACTCCACCGAGGGGGGTCGAAATCAAAAATGATGATGATTTTCGGATTCAGCGCGAAATTTTGACCCATTTTGATGTATCGCATTGCCATTTTTGAGCAAGTATTCCATGACTTAATTTTGGTGGGGGGATGGGGTGACCAACCTGTTCATTTTCATTACTTCGCATTGTGCAGGAATTTTTCGCCCATTTTTGCGGGAATGGACTTTAAATGACTATATTCAACAAAATTGACGAGTATTTTTTGGTTCTCGCCTATATTTTGGATAGGAGGGCTCTTTTACTGTCAAAAATCGTCCAAAATGCATAAAAATTGCACTTGAAGTGCAATAAAATGCAGTTGTGCAGGGTGCAACGGAAAAAAATTACATATTCGGTATCGGGAGAAGTTCCTCAACCCAAATCCGTCGATTTTTTTTGGTTCGGACCATGTCCCCTAAATCACCTTTTTAGGGGTCCACCCCCCTATTGTGCAGGGTTAAAAATCTGAAACTGCACTTTTTCGAATGAGGCGGATAGTACCGACATTTTGGCAACTCATTTTTTTGGTTCTCAAAAAAGATCGCTGGATGAACACTTTTTCGTGTTTGGATCATAGACTAGTAAGTCAGAAATGAAACAACACAACTTATTTTTTGTTAATACGTAATTTTACTACAAAACACATCACAATGCATATTGAATTGATCATCATACAAAACACAAGTTATTTTAAAAAAAATTCCACCTTCAAAAATATAAATGATTAGATAACAGAATACAAATCATTGCACAAAATCACGAACAGCCTTTTACCATTCGATATACCATACAAAGCTCATTTGCTCAATTTTTAAAGAAAAAGTGTGAATACGATTTCACATCCCATTGCACTTGGTGACCGAAATTTTCTTTGCGAGGATTCTTAAGTCACTATCTAAAGACGTGAAACAAAGAATTGAGACTCAAATTAAAGTATTTTTTGTGATGTGTCTAGTTTGAGTCAATTTTACGTAATTTGTCTTCAGAAAAATATGACTAAATAAGAAAACCGACGTAAGCAATGGCATGTTGAACAGTATTCGAAATATCCTCTCAAAATAAATCCATATGCAGCTGAACTTCAAGATTTATACAATATAACATCAAGATTACCATTTTAAACCACCGTGGTTATTTCATGAACTGGACACGTCTGTTCTAAATGAATCGATACAATATGACGACCTGGGATCATAACCAAACCCAACATTCTAGGTTCTTCCGATATACCAGTTTCTAAATATTAAAGAACATACAATGTAATATAATTCAAGACACTGAAATGTCACAGAAGTGAGAACAAAACGATTTACGTACTTTCGGTGTTGAAAAGTTCGCTACACGAGCTTAATATAACATTGGCATCTTTATCAGTGCATACAAATGTGCCAATTAATATACGTCCGTCGGTCATTTCAATTTTCATTGATTTATTTATCCAAGTCATTAGTTTCATTTTTCGAGATTCGTTCAGGGTTTCTGTGGCGGATTGTGGCGTATTGGATGAATCTCCTTTGGCTTTATCAAGGTCAGAAGTCTGTGAGTCCTGAAAAAATATAGAAATGATGGAATAAATTTTGTATCTTGAACGTATAACTCATACATAAAAGCATAAATATTATCGATTAACAAAAAATTGTAATGTGACTCACCATTTCAGTATTGTCTGTTATCACTGCTCGAGAACGAAAGTTATGTAAAAAAGTCCAGTAATGTAAATGATGAAACGCTAGACAGTTCGAACTCTGTCACATTTTTTTGCACAAAGAACAATTTTTTGATACATATGTAAAAATAGAACAAATAATTTCACTTTTTTAGAAATTTTATGAAAAAATTTGGTGTTATCAATTTTTCTCAAAGGCCGGACGATTATTTTTGTAGTTATTTTGTGCACTGCATTTGTGACATCGAAATGAATACTCGTTTCTGATTGGCTGATTATCAACCGGCTTATCAGGAAAAAATTTGAAAAAGTAGACAAACGAAATTTTTTCTGAAAAAATATGGAAAAGTAGACCAACGAAATTTTTTCTGAAAAAATATGGTCGTTAATATACCTTCTACAATGATAAATCAATTTCTTTTATAAATTTCGATTTCCAAAATCAATTCATAATATTAACATTGTTCCAGAAAATCATCAATTCAGCTTCAGCGTAAATCACAAAATATTATTTTTGCTGAATGATGGAAGAGGACGAGAAGACTGAATAATCAAATGCAAAATTGTACACTTTATTCACTAAAATAATAAAAATTCTACGAATAAAAACAATAATTCTAAACGATACGATAATATTCTTCAACACCCTAATCATTCAATTTGAAAATAAATTGAAATAAAATAAAATAAAACATAATTAATCGAGCATAATAAAAATTGTCCATGTTTCGTTTCGTCTATCACAGCACGTAAAATTGACCGAGTAATACTCAAATTTGTAAAAAAGGATACATAACATCTTAATCAGATTCGTCAGAAGTGTCAAATTTAGGATTCCATATCCCTGGAGGAGTATTCGATTTAATAGGATATTTATCTCGATGACGAGAACACTTTCGTATCACTTCTCGCTGCGTTTCTCCGTATTTATCTTTATCCTCTAAATAAAACTCTTCACATGTTGGACATTCCCAACCAGGTAATTTTTGTCGGTCTGCTTTCTTACGTAGAGCATCTCGACGATATTTATACTTAGGAGTATCGGGACTGGGAAGAAAATCGAAGCTGTTTTTCGGTAACTCAACTGGTTTTGGTTTAGTCTTCTTCGGAGTAGTTTTCTTTTCGGGTTCGAGTTGATTGACCGTACTGGTGATGACAGGATTGAAAAAAGTTTCTTGAAGAGCTGTATCGAGGTGGGTGTCATTTCTGAGCTTGGCCTTTGATTCAGCAAGAGGAAGGACCTTTTTCTCTATCGGTTTTGGACTATTTACATTACTATCGTTTAGTGGAGGGACGAAGAAAGTTTCTTGCAGAGCTGTATTCACTTCGGTGTCACGTTTAACATTATCGTTGGGTTTATCAATTTGGAAAAATGTTTCTTGAAGCGCGGTATTTGGCCCGGGTTTAGAGAACTGTTTCTCTCTAATTGGCTCGTCTTCGTTGAAAATGGTTTCTTGACTGGCATCGCGTTCTATTTTCAATTTTTTATTTTTATCGTTGGAAGAAAAACGCGCATTCACTTTGGTGATCGGATTACTCAACATCGAAGATTTCTTCTTTTTAGTTTTATCTCCGTAGAATAAGGATTCTTGGAATTCTTTACCAAAATTGTGCGATTTCACGGGGGCATTTTCTTTATTATTTAATGGACTCGAGCATACGTTATTCACAAAGGTGATTTCGGTATCTTCGGGTATACTATTGAGAGCTAGGTCGTTGGCGACACCACCTCTATATCCATTCGATGTAGAAATATCGACAGGTTTTTGGACAAACATCGTTCCAAGCGTGGTCTGTTTAAGTTTTGAGCTTTTACCACTCAAGTCACGTTGTTTTTTCAAATTCCATTTGGCTTTAGGGTTATCATCTTGGTTATTATTTTTTTCAAACGTATCCAGCGCAGGCTTATTTTCCAAAATGTTGACAGATACCGGAGTCAAACTTGTATCATCGTTGACACATTCGAAAGCGTTGTTGTATTTACCATCAAGAAAAGGATTTGGTTTCTTCGATCGTCGATGTTTGATAATCGGTGTAGGACTTGGTTCGATGATAGAACTGTCTGAAAGCACAGTTTCATCGGATATGGTGATACATCCGCTTAATATGTTTTTCGTCTCGTTTTCAGCTGGATCGGATTTCACGACGGTTCCTTGATGGTCGTTGTTGTCGAGATCGGGTAATTCGGAAAACAAGTCGGCGTTCAGTTTAACGTCATCTTTGTCGAATTTATATTTTTTATTCACAGATAAAGAAAGTTTCGATCGTTTACCACTTCTAAGTTGCTTTTGTACCACAGGACTGGTATCGCGATCACGATCAGATCTTTTACTAGGAGGTGTCTTGACCGGAGATGATTCAGGTTTGTCATTCTGCGATTTGATTCCTGCCAACGATTTCACGATTTGTGTTATGTCTACGTTGAGTTGTATGTTTTTCGGAGGCGAAGAACGGGAATCAGCGTCGCTATCGAACAATACCTTATTGCTGGTATCATTTTTTCTGGTTAAATTATCGATATCTTGTTTGTATTTGATACATTGGACACAAGGTTTACTCAGATCTTGAACTTTTGCTTCCAACGAAACGCATTTGTTTTGCCAAGTTTTATTCTCCACTTCTAACTGGGTACCGTAGCTTTTGATTTTTAAGGATAGCAGGATCAGGATTCTGTTTATTTCGTTCAAACCGTCGCTATAATTGTTGTTATCGTTTAACGAGAACAACGAGTGTCCATTGAGATCAGTGATGATGTCGCCACTCACTTGACCGTTCGTTATCATTTTGGTATTGTCTAGAGAGTTTTTCATCGCGATTTATCAAATATCACAACGCGATTGTCAATCAATAAAAACATTGTTTAAAACAAACGTGTAAATGGAAAATTATTA